>MU159743.1:44726-77419 GCA_015888305.1 Antheraea pernyi
TGCGGTCGAAGGCGAATAAAAAACCTAAATTACTTTTTATAAGGTCTGTTATCTATCAGTAAATACCCCGTGAAAATCGGTTCAACCATTTTGGAAATAGCCATGCGTACGAAACCGCGGACAAATAAAATAGAATATGTCAACCGCTATAATTTCGGCTATCTGGCAGTAAACAGTAAAATTCTCGTTAAAATAGGTCCAGCCGTTTTGGAAATTACCCGCAAGAAACAAACAAACAGAGATTATATACTAATATAAAAATATAGACAAAGTATAAAGGAAATTTTTTTTTGGCCATTTGTAGCCATATCCATCCATCAAAAAGTTGTTATTTTAATTTTATATACACAAACTTTATTTATATTATACGTAATAGAGAACAAATAAAAAATTAGAAATAAAAGTAGTATAAACTTTGCATAGGAAAACAAAATAAACTTCGAAAATGTTTGCGATAGAAACTTACCACGTTACCATGGCAACGTATATAATACTAACGCTAACGAAATCTTTATTTGAACAATTTTGTTTTATGATTATGAAGACTAAGAAAATAATAATGATGGATAAAATAATGTACGACGTATTATATAGAAGATTTGGCGCTTATGCCTTTATTGTAACTTAGACATGGAAAAAAATTGATTAAAGGATATTTGAAATACCTATATTGACAACTTTAGAATTGGCGGTATGGATTACTTCCTTCGCATGTCCTATTGAACGAATATGATTACAACTACTAACGAAATCTGTCAAAAGAAAAAAAAGTGCCCGATTTTGAAACATTCTTCATTGGTGCTCTGCTTCTATTGATCTTAGCGTGATGATATATAGCCTGTAGCCTTCCTCGATAAATGAGTTATTTAAAACCGAAGGATTTTCTCAAATCGGACTGGTAGTTCCTGAGATTATTAATTACTTTTTTAAGGTCTGTTATCTACCAGTAAATACCCCGTGAAAATCGGCCCAAAGTAATGCGGACGAAGCCGCGGACAAATAAAGTAGAATATGTCAACCGCTATAATTTCGGTTATCTGGCAGTAAAAAGTAAAATTCCCGTTAAAATAGGTCCAGTCGTTTTGGAGATTACCCAGGACAAACAAACAAACAGACAAAATATAATAATATAAAAATATAGACAAAGTATAAAAAAAGTTTTTTTTGGTCATTTGTAGCCATATCCATTCATCAAAAAGTTGTTATTTTAATTGTACATACATAAACTTTATTTTTATAATACGTAATAGAGAACAAATAAAAAATTAGAAATAAAAGTAGTATAAACTTTTTGCATAGGAAAACAAAATAAACTTCGAAAATGTTTGCGATAGAAACTTACCACGTTACCATGGCAACGTATATAATACTAACGCTAACGAAATCTTTATTTGAACAATTTTGTTTTATGATTATGAAGACTAAGAAAATAATAATGATGGATAAAATAATGTACGACGTATTATATAGAAGATTTGGCGCTTATGCCTTTATTGTAACTTAGACATGGAATAAAATTGATTAAAGGATATATAAGAAATACCTATATTGACAACTTCAGAATTGGTAGTATGGATTAATTCCTTTGCCTGTCCTATTCAACGAATATTATAACTACAACGAAATCTCTCCAAAGAAAAAAAAGTGCCCGATTTTGAAACAATTTTCATTGGTGCTCTGTTTCTATTGGTCTTAGCGTGATGATATAAATGAGCTATTGAAAACTGAAGGATTTTCTCAAATCGGACTGGTAGTTCCTGAGATCTTAGCGTTCAACCAAACAAACAAACTCTTCAGCTTTATATATTAATATAGATATAGATAGAGATTATTAGTATAGGTGACAACTACTGTAGACAACACGATGTTCTGCAGATGATGTGCGATTTCTGGGAATATGTGAAATAGTTCATTTCATTTAATTCAAAATCACAAAGCTGTGTCAGTAACAGATGCTTAGAACACGTTTTTGTTGGAGTAACACCCCGCAGTCAACTCCATAAGTGCTAACTCGATTTCATGAGAAAACATTTAAGGGAATATGTGACATACAGAATTTAGGCAAAGAGAAATTCATAGTAATAACTGTATAAAATAAGTTCTTAATTAGCAGTTTTTTTGAGGCAAATTATTTATTGGTTTGTTAATCATTTAGATCACTTTTCAATTGAAATACATTTTGTTAATATTTAATCAATAGTCGGCCGATTAGATAATGTTTATTTCTCATTATATTGTACTATGAAGGTGGTAGAGCCACGCTGAAGCTATTATTGGTTTCAGCATGAATGGGTGGGCTCGCCCGGGGTAGTACCACCCTCTCACAGAAAACCGACGTGAAGTAATAGTGCTTGCATTGTTGCGTTTCGTTCGGTCAGTGAGAGCGCCGGAAGCCCACCTCTCCTCCTCTTCCCTTCCTTTCCTCCTCCCCTCCCATTCTCCTCTTCCCCCAAATACAGGCTGGCAACGCACATGCGACTGCCCTGGTGTTGCAAGTGTCTATGGACGGTGGTGATCACTTACATCAGGTGACCCACCTGTTCGTGTGCCTCCTATGATATTAAAAAAAAAAGCTTCTGCTGACGACTTCATCCGCGTGGAATTGTTCCTTTGGGCTAACTAACACGCAGCGAAAGTTCTCTAAAGCATAATAAATCCCGATTTTGAAACATTATTCTTCTTCAATAGCCTTCCCCAATAAATGAGCTATCTAACCCTGAAAAAAATTTTGAAATCGGACCAGTACTTATTACAGATTATAGCGTTCAACCAAACGAACAAACCCTCGCGTTTTATAATATTAGTGTAGATTATAACTTAACAGATAATAATCAATACTGAAAATATTTAAAAGAAATTATAAAACAATACTTTCGAAATAAAAATAAAATACTTTGTGTATTTCCCGTTAAAACCCTGAATTACCAAATATATTTAGGCGTAGAAACTCGTATATGACAGGGAGTGGTATTATACCCTTAAAACATATTTTGGGAAAGGTACAAATCGAAACAGCCGGCTCAGACACGTGATGTTATGAAAGCATTAATTTCGAGAACGCAATTCCTTTTACGTTATATAAATAAGTTTACAAATAATTCTCAATGTACATAAATCTTCGTCTCTTTGCTTTTACCACACGCTAAATATAATCGGCATTCGGTTTCCCTTTCCATAATCCTCTACGAACTCTCATCTCAGTATTTACAGTTTTTATAGACATACGTATATATTCATCCAATTTTACATTGCTACTCTTCAAATTATATGAGTTTTAAGTTCCGTCCCTCTTCATACCCAATGATATTATAAGTAAAAAGGTAGAAACGTTACCTATATGATATTTTGACAGAACAAATGGTACGAAAACGCACACGTACGTAAATTTAGACAATGTGGAAGTAAGATGGCACATTCTCAATATCGGTGGTGAAAAAGAAATAGCTATATGTTGCTTATATGCGGGTGGATTGACGGGGCAGCCGTTAAAAATAAGCTGGCTAGCCAAGTTTTAACAAGGCGCTTATGTCGTATTTATAATATCATTGTTCATACCACACTAGCCTTAATAGATTTTATACTACAATCATAATTGTACGAATTTGTATAATTGTGCAATACTATTTATATGATCTTGATCGTGATCTTCTCAACTTATCTAGACATATAATAAAAATGAAGTGTCTGTATGTAATATCAAAATAATATTTTTTTACTAATTGGGTGTGAAAGTATAAACGAAACTGATAACACAAATGCAATTTTTAAATTTTTTGTCGGTCTGTCTGTTCGTTCCAGGTAATCTCCGAAACAGCTGGACCGATTTTGACAAGAATTTCACTGTCATGCAGGCAAAATTACAGCGGGTTACTTAGGCTACTCTAATTTAGACTATCTTTTAACCGCGGCTTTGTCTGCAGTGCTATCTCCAAAACGGTAGGACTGATCTTCACGAAACTTTTACTGGCAGATAGCTGACCTTATAAAAAATAATTCAAGCAATTTTAGTTTATACTATCTGTTAACCGTGGCTTCGCCCGCAGAGCTATCTCCAAAACGATAGGACCGATTGTCACAGGACTTTGGCAGATAGCTGACCGTATAAGAAATAATTCAGGTTATTCTATTTTAAATTAGCTGTTACCCGCAACTAAGTTCGCATGACATTTAGCAAAAATATGTTGTTCACTGTAAACATGTGCGTAAGACGTGCGTTGTACTGGATTCCAAGAATAAATATAATTGAAATTCAAACATCTGTATGTATGTATTCTGAATTATATTATGTTTTTGGTTATTTTAGCGGCCATTTTATTTTGTTTACCGCGCTTTCGCCTACATAACTCAGTAACCACGGCAACATATAAGAATATTGTATCGAGTTCAATGAGCACTATTGAAAATTAAAATCTGCATAGACAAATATAAAGCTTTTCAAGATTTCAAGACGTCAGCTCAGTCATTGTTTACAATTCAACAGTATAATTATTAATATTAATTTTGAAGATAGAAGGGACCTTTCTAATATGATATTAGATCATAAACGTATCATCTATCTTTAAATCACTTTTTCATCAGTTCCTTATACAGTGTAAGTGAGCAATGAGGTAGTTATATGGTGGGTTAAGGTTCCAAATATGCTGCTGATAATAAACCTCATTTGATACACTATTAGTATTTATATATCTAATGTATAGGTTACATGTTACTGTAAGTGGCGTGCGTGGTGTACTTAAAATTGTTTATAAAAAGCATTACTATAATTGTACATGGTCTTACAATTTTATATTTCTTAAATACAATTTTAAAAAAACGCGTGCGGAGCTGCGGGTACAGTTAGTTCTTAATAAAGCTGAAGAGTTTGTTTGCTTGAAGACGCCAATCTCGGAAACTAGTGGTCCGATTTGAAAAATTCTTTCAGTGTTAGATAGCTCATTTATCGAGGAATGTCAGTTATAAATCATCACGCTAAAGCCAATAGGAGCGGAGCACCAATGAAGAATGTTTCAAAATCGGGGTTAACGTAGGTACGTATTATTCAAAAAAACACTTTCTACGTAAACGAAGTCGCGAGTTAAACTTAGCGTTAGCCTGAAGTCGCTGGTAAAAGCTATTTCTAGTATAAATACACGATTTGTCTCAAACCTCTAAACGTTATTCCAGTAAAAGAGTTTTATTATCTCAAGCGCTTCTCTTGCAATAAAAATGGCTCCATTTGCATATTAAATAAAATGTGTGAGATATATGTAAAGCGAGTATATGTATGACATTAAAGTATTCTTCATTCAATCGGGATAAGAGATAAAATTATATAGGTATTTTGGCCGGCTAG
This sequence comes from Antheraea pernyi, assembly GCA_015888305.1. Taxonomy (NCBI): domain Eukaryota; kingdom Metazoa; phylum Arthropoda; class Insecta; order Lepidoptera; family Saturniidae; genus Antheraea; species Antheraea pernyi. The sequence continues at coordinate 50,059 of MU159743.1, forward strand.
CTTCATTTAATTAAAACGATAGTCAGCAGATCAGAAAATGCTCATTTCTCATTACGTTGTATTGCGATACTGAAATTTAATTAATTTAATTCCCTTGTATATAATACATATAAATATAGTATTAATTAAGGTGTGTGATTACTACGTTAGTACAAGAACTCTTTATAATTACAAAAACACTAGAACTTTTGTCTTTTCAAATACACGGTGTCACCACAATATAATTTAGCAAGCATTGAGAATTCCACACGTTGTAAATTGACAGCCACGTAAGAAAATTAAAAAAAACTTTGGTGTAATTCATAGTAACAATATAGAAATTTGGTGTAATTCATAGTAAAAATATAGAAATTTGGTGTAATCCATAGTTGATCACGAGGATTAATGTTTCGATTTGTCTAAATATATAATCAATACTTATATTATAATGCTGATTCGAGTTTGTTTACTAAAACGCACGATTTTCAAAATTCTTTTAGTGTTAAATAGCTCATTTATCGAGGAAGGCTATGGACTATATATCATTACGCTAAGACCAATAGAAGCGGAACACCAATGAAGTATGTTTCAAAACCCATTCAAAATCAGGGTACGTCGGCTTTACCAGTCTCATTTAGCAGAATTATGTGGTTAATGCTGTATTTAGTACTTGATGTTGACTTATTATACTTTTATTTATTGTATTGACATTTATGTATGATGTTGTTATGTGTATGTATTGTATATATGTAGTATATCGGTGTTGATAATTTATTTATATATTGTTATATTAAATAGGTTAAACATAATTTTATAAAAACCTTACCTTTTACACCTACCAACATTTATCTCTGCATCACCTAATGGTTGACTGGTAGAGAATGCCTTCGGCATAAAGTCCACCAGTGCCTATTTTAACGCATAATGTGTAAATAAATAAATAAATAAATAAAATCTTTAGCCCAACGTAACTATTTCACGTGGACGAAGTCGCGGGTAGAATTTAGTCTATATAGCGGTAGGCGAAGTCGTAACAGTTTAGTGCCTTTTCTTTCTGTATTTGTCAACTGATATTCTTTATATTTTTGTTAAGAAGCTTTACTGTTATTAATAAAATGATTTAGTAAATATCCAGTTTTTCCCATACCATCGTCGTGTCGAAGTCCTACACCCATATTCTAAGACGTTTCCTTGAACTTTCCTCCACTCCACTCCACCGTATTCAAGGAAATCCGTATTCTAAATCTGTAAGTCTTTAATCGTCATACGTCACGCTTGTTTCTTGTGTAATATCATAAAAAAGAAATAGAGATAATAATATCTACTTACGTGAAGGAAAAACTTTATACCATCTATTATGGTCGACTTTCGACCAATGAACGACTAGTACTTTATCTAAATACACAATCATATATTGAAATAAGATCCTTAACAAATTATTTGTATACCTGTTACGATAAGTAATAACAAATTATAAATAAAACTAGTTGATACCCGTAACTTTGTCTGTGTCGTTTATTATCTCTATTATTTTTTTATATCTGAAAGCATTTAGGCAGAGTTTTTGACGAAAATTCCCAAGCGAATTTGCTTCTTCCGACCCTTCCAACAATTACTGTTATATTTCAACAAATTTACATAAAATCTTGATAAATTATATACGTAAACCTTCCTCGTGAATCACTCTATCTATGAATGGACACCGCGTGAAAATCCGATCAGTAGTTTTTGAGTTTACCGCGAACAGACAGACAGACGCGGCGGAGGACTTTATTTTATATTAAAAAATAAATAATATATACTGATTACGAATATCTACACTTGGATGCATATATGAGAAACGGACTCAAAGTCATCAATCCCAGACCTTTCAAGGCAGCGTGATCGGAAAACAACCATTATTAATCCATACATACTTATATATATAAAAAAGTGTGTATGTACTTATGTACACACGTTAGAAGTTATACTTCTTTGGCGTAACAAGATAAAAATCTTTTAATTTTTTTTATCTTTCGCCTTATTCTGCGTTTGTAGGAAAAACGACACTAACAATAGAAAAAAGGTATTTGATACATTGAAAGTTTTAATACAAAGAAATACAAACAACGAAATACAAAGAAACAAAACGTTGACTATAGCTAACTTCAGGGTGTCGGTTTTTCGTGACGGTGTGCGCGCACATCGTAAAAATTTCCTCTCATCATTTTTCCCTGACGCGCCAAAAGATGTATTACTTCAAAGACAATTTGTAAATTATTTTGTAAACCAAAAATTCATTAACACATCACGTACCTGTTAAAATTAAATTCCATTTAATCTGAGCAATAAAAGTAACAGAAAGTTTGCTAATTTCGTAAAACGGCGTCTGCCGCTAATTTTCTTTCCAAAATCACAAACCGAAGTTTAATAAAATTTGGAATGAAGTAGATTGCTTTGATGTGGGTTTGCCCCTTGTTCTGTTACACGCCACAGTTGTAAACCGGACAGACCCTGTTTTTATGTGAGAAATTAATATAAGCATTTCGGGAATGATTCGTTGTTTTTTCCAAAGTCTGATAATTTAAATCTTACCTAATATGAAGCATAAATACATAAACTAATATGCTTAGACCGTATGTTTTCCATCAACTATTTTTCTATATTATATGTGATAGATAATATGTATCATATAATATAGAATTATATGTTATAGATACATATGTATATCATTCGTGTATATATATATATATAATATCTGTGTATTCTAGTCTCCTGGTTTACCATAACAGGATTTATGAATGAAAAGTAATATATAGAAAATGAACTCCTACTCGAAAAATGTAGTGATTTAATCCAAGAAGTATATATCTCAAATTTAGCAAAAATAATAATACTTTCTCATTATTTTCACAAATGTCATCGAGTCTATTTTGTATGATAAAAAATACATTTCTTACTGAACTAACGTAAAGTATTCTATAATTATTTTTACTTTTCAATTAAAAATAATATCCTGTTTATACTGTGGTGGTAATTACTAACCATGCTCAAATTATATATCTGCTACCTAGGTACTTATCAATGTGTTTCGATAATTGCACTTACTAACCTACCTTTATACATTTATAATGTATCACAATAATCCTTTTGTTTTTTTTTTCTCCATGGGGGATCCCTAACGGATATCCATCTCGCCGGGCAGCAGAGGATGGATATGCCCGAGTCGCACGGACTAAAACCCCATGGTACCTTCTTACACCTTTTCGCCGGAGGAGCAGGGACTGTCTAATCGACACTACATCTGCTCCTCCAACAGGTGTTGTCCCCTCCTAAGGGACCCAAACTGCGGCCTGAGGGGTCAAGATGGTGGACCCCTCAAGGGGAAATGGGTGTTATCACAATAGTCCTACTTTTTATATTCTTACTAGTGTATTGTCATGTTGACGATCCTAAAGCAAATAAATAAATACCTTTCTAGGCTTTCGACTTCTCACCACATCTAATAACTTTACCGTATATATACCGGACATAGAAATAACGTTCTATCAAAATTTAAAATGATATAAAATGTAAAAATAATTTTACTTGTGAAACTTTATAAACCTCATCGGTGTTATTACAAAAAAGTTTAATACTTGCTTTAAAAAGGTTTCGAATGAAATGCACAGCGCTCGCCCGAGGCAAGTTCGCGTTATCCTTTTTCGCAAGTCTAACCTAACGTAATCAAAGCGAGACAAAAGAGCAAGATGGCGAACATTCAGCGACCGCGGTCTATTTAATTCGAAACCTTTTTAAAACAGGTATTCAATACGTCTTCTTCTTCTTACCCTTATCCCACATAAGTAGGGTCGGTTTGTCATGTTGTGGTATATGATTTGACTTAATTTTTACGATCGGCCGCCAGCCTGACATCAACCCTCCTTCTGATTATTTTGTTGTACCATTTGTTGCATTCACTATGTATTTAACTTTTTTGTAATAACACCGCATAGTTATGTAATTGTGCTTTAAAAATTAATTAGCTCGAGGTAAAAGAGAAATTAACCCTCAGTTTGTCGACCTTTTAAAATATAGTAACATTCAATTATAATGAAACCTTTTTACTTATAATATCATTGGTATTATAATATATATTATATACATATTATATAGTTATAAAAAACAATTGCCGAATGTATGTAAGAGAATCAATATCGAACGGCTGAACTCTTTTGGCTAATTCTTTTTTATTGTGTCTCTAACTGTGAGGGCACGGTTTACACGAAGAAAATCTCCATATAAAAATTGAGTGAACCAAAAGACAGTAATCATATCTTTAAAAATAATGTGAAAATTGACATATTTATATTCAGTTACCATTTTGCTTCGTTACATGATTGTACTGTGAAGGAAAACCGCGATATATATACTACTATCTACATAAAACACAACACAACATATATGCATATCATCGCTAATGATAATCAAAATCAGCGCTGGCGGACTAACCCCCTTAAGCATGTATGCTAATTCGAGGCCCATTTGCTACGTATACATACAAATTCGGAATTTTTAACCTATGTCAAAAAACAGAAGATTACTACATTTGTTTGTATTTATTTGTATTTCATTGCGTCTATTTTGTATGTACAGCCTGTAATGAATAAAACTGGTCAACAAAAACAAGTTATTTGTTTCTTGTGGAATTTGTTTTGTTTCTATTTCAAATTAGTGCATACTTTTTAAAATAGGGCAACAATTTTTCCCTAACAGCTTTTGTTTTTGAGTTATAGCGAACTACCACCATATTTATTTTTACTTAGAAGTGCTGGTGGCCTAGTGGTTTGACCGGTGGAATATTATTTCGATGTCCGCAGGTTCGAACCCCCGGCATATACCAACGAATTCTTCGAAATTCGCGTGCATTCGCTAATTTAAATTGGTAACACTATCTGCTGACGGTGAAGGAAAACATCGTGAGGAAACCTGAACCTGAGAAATGTTCTTGTAGTACTACTGCATGTGGGAAAAATTTAGTACTATAGATTTACCATAGACATTTACCAGACATTTACCATAGATAGCGTGGGTTGGCGTGGTGATAACTCCCTATACCTTTCTTCGGAAAGAGGCCTATGGCTCTGCAGTGGGTCTCTTACAGGCTGAGGTTGATGATGATGACATATATATTCGATTTTTATTGGACACTAAAATATACTTTTTTTTTGTTTTCGATATGACTTCGTCAAGAAGTTGTGTGCTTAACTCAGATTGTTTCTGCTATATTTGTATTGTTGCTATATGTGTGTGTTACAAATAACTGTGTTTTTTTTTGTATTCACTGCAACTATTCCTCTGACATAGTGTCGGAGACTTTGTGTTGGTAGTCAATGGGGTGGCGACGTGTTAATGTTTACCTTAATCTAGGATTTAAAATATATCGCGTCTGTTTTTAAACGCAACAACATTTATATCCAGGTGTGTTTCAGCGGCGATATTACGTGTGTAAATTGTGTATGGATTTATGTGGTAAGTGTATACATTTTTTTAAATCTTTGTTTCCTTTTTCTTTTTTTTTTATATATACATTTTTATTTTTATATTCTCTTAAGAAATCTTATTCTAGTAATTCTCTTACCTTATACCTATGTTACATATTTGTGCAATGCAATTACTTGCAAGTAATTGAGACACAAACTAAATAACTAACTAAACACAAACTAAACTAAATAACTAAATTATTAATTATTTTGTCACAATAATCCCTAAACATTATATTTATTGACTTATTGTTTAAAATTGTATGCAAATTTTCTATAACTAATTCAACTCCTGTTACCAATTCAAATTCTTTTCTTATTTTATCATACAACAATCCAGAAGTACATGCAATGCCGTTACTGTGTTTATATGTGTAATAACTGTGTTTACTTTATTTCTTTCTAAAGGAAATCTATTTGGTTTAATTTTCTTCGCTATGCGAAGCCAGAATAGGCAGTTTGTTAGATATAATTTATTACTTAGCTGAATAGATGTGGCAATAATCAGTCACATCAAATGTTGACGAAAATCGTCTACGCTGCGACTAGCTTGTCTCTTAATACATTTCTGTCTGTCAAATGTACGCGAGCTGATCACTAATTAATTTAGACCCGAAAGGTAATAAACCCAAATAGATAGTGCCGTTAAAGATACCCACTGAGTTACATAATATCTGCTATATAAGATTTGTATGAGCATTATTGAATGTTACATTAAATACTTAAGTAAATGATGAGGTAAAAAGATATGTACTGACGTAATTTTCCGAACTTAACCGAATTGTTTTTAACCTTTGAAGTGAAATCTTCTCTAGCCCCGCTTTGATTTCAAAATCGATATAACGAAAATCCGACATTAAAAAGAGATAAACATATGCATTTATCATATATATTAATACGTGAAGCCTATATTTTGTACCCCTTTTTAACGGAATTGGGCGAACGGATGAACGTGAAACTTGGCATAGTTAAAGTTTATATGGAGGAGAAGTGCAGAAAGCTATTTATTTTATATCATATATATTAATACGTGAAGCCCAAACTTTGTATCCCTTTTTGAGAGAAATGCGCGAACGGATGAACGTGAAACTTGGCATAGTTAAAGTTTATATGGAGGAGAAGTGCAGAAAGCTATTTATTTTATATCATATATATTAATACGTGAAGCCCAAGCTTTGTATCCCTTTTTGAGAGAAATGCGCGAACGGATGAACGTGAAAGTTGGCATAGTTAAAGTTTATATGGAAGAGAAGTGCAGAAAGCTATTTATTTTATATCATATATATTAATACGTGAAGCCCAAACTTTGTATCCCTTTTTGAGAGAAATGCGCGAACGGATGAACGTGAAACTTGGCATAGTTAAAGTTTATATGGAGGAGAAGTGCAGAAAGCTATTTATTTTATATCATATATATTAATACGTGAAGCCCAAACTTTGTATCCCTTTTTGAGAGAAATGCGCGAACGGATGAACGTGAAACTTGGCATAGTTAAAGTTTATATTGAGGAGAAGTGCAGAAAGCTATTTATTTTATATAAAATGCATTAGAAGTACATTAAATTAATTAAAATATGCATTACTCACACTACTGCTTCAATTTTACACATCGTAGACACACATGTAAATAAAAAAGACATTTTGACATCTGTCAATAAAGGACTTCAAAAAAGGTTGTGAAGGAGGTTGCTATGCTCGACTGTATGTATTATTTTACTCTTACGTTCCAATTACCCTTTTACATTCCTACATTCAACAATGATATTATAACATACAACTATTATTATAATAACTGAGTAACCATGATAAAAACCTTTGATTATAGAAGTTGACAAAAGAACCCTAATAAAGTTCAAACTTTAAAAAATCAATGAACTATGGTCGAATGTCGACCACTGGGCGCCCACTAGTAGAATTTAACGTGCAGGAGAATGAGATGGAATACATTAGACAGTGTTTATTATATTTGCGGTCTCCTCATTGTATATGGTAGATATTGGGTAGTCCTAGTTCTAATAAGTGTTGGTACATGTCATATACACGTATTATGGCTGGGTATTATGAGGCTTTGAGAAAAAGTATCACTACTAGCGTTATTTATTATGCACTTGTATCGGTTATATACCTACTACTTTATCATGTATTCAATCATTTTTTTCATTTTCACTTCTACTGAGTGTTAAGTGCACAAGTGTTTTTATTTTTTTTATATTATAGCACAACAAACTTACGGCACTGTACCTGATAGTAACTAGAATGCAAACCAAAATAATGTAGTCAGTAATTGTCGTTATCATGCCGGCCAGCAAGCCTCCCGAACTGTGACAAAACAACATCAAACATCACTATGTCTACTTGGATACTCGATACAAACAGGCATGGTGTAAAATATACATATTCTAGCTATACACCACAGACTTATCCTACAGCCCAATAAGAACTCTTGGAACTTTCGTATTTTTTTTAAATTTATTTATTTATGACAATAGATAAATTACATCTTGTTAGCACCCACCGCCGGTGCCGCTGCATCACATTCAAGAGACGAGACTACAGCACGACCGGAACATTGATATTAGCACCACCATATTAAAGATACATAAATAAGAATTATTATCATTATATAGATTTTAATAAGACTTAAACAAGAATATTATTATATAGAATTGAATCATTAGTCTGAGCATTATGAATAATAGTATATTCTTTGACTTCATAGTTCGGCCATGAAAGGCTAGATGTCGCTGATCTACATGTCGAAACAGATTAGTGAACACATTAGAGATACATAAATAAAGATAATTATATAAAATTGTTGTATAGCTGAAATAACATTAATTTTTTCATACTTTATTATTTTTGTGTTACTTAAATTATTTTGGGGAATTATGTATAAATAGTAATCGCTTTGACTTATATAGATCAGCCTTTAAAAGGCACTATCTACGCATTCTTATTATATACCAAGTATTGTAAAGCGAAGCTCTGGCCAAATAAATAGTGACAGTATCTACGAAGTATTTATTGCCATTCCTGACTGCATCGACACTATACGTGATTAGTGTAATAATGTACATACAATAGGACTCTCTTCAGGAAACCGCTATTACGATTTAATCGAGGAGAGGTATGTTCGTCAACACGCCGACATTTAATATTTAAATTTTTTGAGGTAGTTCATTTATTTAAGATTAAATTTAAGATTTATAAATGAAAAGTATTAAAATATCTTAAAATACATTTCGCTTGCTTAACTTTACTTCCTTGTAGTTTTATTGTATAATCGGTTAATAATGTGTTTAAGATTGAAGGAACCATATAGTCCCATGTACGCATACCATAGTAATAGTTGTAACGAGGCAGTATGTACACGGGAACATCTGCCAAATTCCGCAAAAAGTCCGGTCGTACTCTTTTCTTAAGCTTACTAAATACATCCAGATTCTCACAAATTACAGCCATTTTAACTTTGTCGAAGACATTCACAATTCGACATTGTTTTAAGAGACCTTCTATATCATTTTTATATTTTATTTTAATATTTTCAGGCATTATTTTTTTTAATCATCTAATTTGTAATTTGTGAATTTGTTCCACAAAGGTTCCGAATGTAGGGGCCAGCTCGCTATATCTTTTTTCACAAATCTAACTTAACCTAACCAAACCGAGACGAAACTTAAAATTATCCGGTTTTTTTTAACTTTATTTTTGGCAATCAATCTTTTAGATTATTACTGCCATCATCGAGTAGTTAATAGTATTACAGGTTAGTTCATGCGATCATTTTAATGTCAATGTTAATGTTCTAACAAGATGATGGTTCCCTTGTTAGAACTTTCCAGGGAATTTTTGTGGCATCTTAGATTTCATACTACGTGGTATTATTTTCCATTCGCTACACTTATGCACAATAAACAAAGTATATTAAATAAAACACCACAAATTTTACACAATATCGAGTAAAGTAACACAAGCACTACACGACAGACTAAAATCCTACCAAAAAAACTCAATTCATCAAGTTGTTAATATTGTTAATGACTACGTCCGCTACCGCTATGACATACCCGAGAGGCGAGACTACAACGCCACCCGGAGAACCACTATTGACCTGCGATACCGCGCTATTGACTTTATCAGGGGTGTTACTAATGACCTCGAACGCTATTGGTCAGCTATTCACTATTCACCCCGGTGTGAGACTATATTGGTGGGAGTTCAGCATATAAAGGGCAAGATGTCGCTGATCTGCACGTACTCCTATGTGGCAGTTATTGTAAGGCGAAGCTCTGCCCGGATAAATAGTTACAGTACCTTCAGAGTGTTTATAGGTGTTCCTGACTGACTGAATGATTGGCTGATTATACGTATTGTGTAACAATATACAAAATTACCAAAGACTGTTCGGAGGTGACACGTAACATCAAAACGGCATCACATTATCTTTGTTTCACAAGTCTAACCTAACCTAACCGAATCAAGACGGGAAAATTGAGAAAAATAAATCGGTTAGGTTATACTTGCGAAATAAAGACAGCGTGAGACGACAGCGGTAGCAGTCTGCGAGCGCGATACATTTAATATGAAAGCACCAAACTCTTTACATCCACTAAACACGGAAATACTGCTAAAATAAAAATACATCACTCACCTTGATGCTGCAAAGCTCCAGTCCTGATATCCACGGCCAAAAGAACTAATATACTCATACACCACATCAATGAACACATTTTTATCAAATTTATTGTCAACTTATTTACGACACCGGAATCTTTTAACTCGATCGTCTTTTATAAAACGCTTACCGAGAATTATATCTTCTAAAATTGTTACAATATCTACACAAAAAACGAAAAAATATTCTTTACTATAGGTACATAATTGCAATAATAAAAGCCAAACCTGCTTCGTTGGGAATTTTTTAAATTGCAAAGTGTCAATTTCCATTCCGATATACACGTATGCGTTTTGAATCATACGATTTCGATTGTATGATTCACAAATGAATATATGTATGAATAGCTTAGAATAGTTTAGCTAAGCCAGACGGGATTTCTCAGGTAACAGCCTTTTTTTTTATACGTGGGGAAATCCCTTATGGATACGCCACCCCCCCCGGGGAGAGGGTGGGTTATGTCCGACTCGCACGGACTAAAACCCCACTGTGTACCGTCCGACCGTATTGTTGGGGCGGCAAGGGATCGATCTATGCTTCTCCCCTAACTCGGGTAACAGCCTAAGCCGAGGTGTGCCGTGCGCCCTTGAGCGTTTTACCTAAAAATATAATCGGCCGAGTGCCTTAAACGCTTGCCTTAGTAGTCCGGTGAAGCTGTGAAGACCTTGCCAGGTCAATAGCATAGTCAGATCGAGAAAATAAAAATGCGTAACCAATCATAGAGGCAAACGAACAAGAGGGTCACCTGATGGTAAGTGACCATTACCGTCCATAGACACTTGTAACATCAGGGGAGTCGCAAGTGCATTGCCTGCCTGTATTTGGGGAAGGAAAAGTGGGAGGGGGAGAAGTGGGGGATCGGTAAGAGGAGGGGAAGGGAGGTGGGCCTCCGGCAGTCTCGCGGACCGAACGAAACGTAAGAATGCAAGCAATGTTACTTCATGTCGGCATTCTATGAGAGGGTGGTAGTACAACGGGCGAGCCGACCCATTCAAGCTGAAACCAGTAATAGCTTCAGCGTGGCTCTACCACCTACCTAGATTGTATTTTTAATTAACAAAATATGAGTTTATATCTTTAACGTTTGTAAAGCTGAACATTATAGCTATATCAGTTAATGAATAACGTAGAACTACGAGAAATGTAATACGAAAAGTGATCTTAAATGCAAATTAGTTTTGTGTTAACGTCCAAGCCACTTACTACAGTACTAGTAGTTAGTTCACGAACAGTCATCGTTTATTTAAACGATCGTAAACTCCATTATATTTATTTTATAGTAGTTTACGCACGCGGATTTTCTCGTATTAATGTACATTCGATCTAACGTATCGAAGCAATGGTTACAAAATACGTATAATCGGCCTTTCGGACAGGAAAACCAATAACACTCTGTGTAGGCACCGTGTCGATTTATCCGGGCAGAGCTTCGCCTTACAATAACTTCCACATAGGAGTGCGTGTAGATCAGCTACATCTTGCCCTTTATATGCCGAACTCCCACCAATGAAGTTCTCACACCGGTGTGAATAATGAACAGTCGATAACTTGAACCAATAGCGTTTGAGGTCATTAGTAACAGCCCCGATAAAGTCAATAGCGCGGTATCGCAGGTCAATAGAGGGTCCCCCGTGTAGCGTAGTAGTCTCACCTCTCGGGTGTGTCGTAGCGATACCGGACGTAATCATTAACACAATACTGTTTTCTGGATAAATGGTAATCTATTTCCTTTTCTGTACCCGTTAAAAGGTGTATTCATTGCGTATTTCATCACGATCGGTTCAGTAGTTAAGGTATGTAAGCGTAGCAAAGAAATAAACTCACATACGCATTTCTAGAAAGAGATAATAAAGAACGAGATTATAATTATAAATAACTAGCTTCCTTCCGCGACTTCGTTCGCATGGAATAGTTATTTTGGGCTAAAACTAAAGAAAAACGATTTAAAAAAAATCTTCATTGGTGCTTCGCTCCTATTGGCCTTAGCGTGACGATATATATAACCTATAACCTTCCCCGATAAATGAGCTATCTAGCACTGAAATTTCAAATCGGATTAGTATTTATTTATTTAGACCATTTTTCGAATCAGTAGTTCCTGAGATTCGTTTTTTAATCACTGTTTTTTACATAAAGTTACACGCATACAAAATAGTGGGCACAGCTACTTTTATAATAAAATAGTATAAAACAAATAATTATTTAATGCTTTTAAAGCTCGCAATATAAAGGAGATTAAATATTATTGTTTGTTTGAAAAGCGTCGCGTCAAAGATTTATAAATAGCTCGTCTCGTTTCATGGTATTATCCATTGTATCATACGTGATCACACATAGGTATAATGTATAAATTATATATATATATTATATATAGATGTGTATTGTATCTACTTATTGTTACCCGCTTCGTATTTCACGATATATACAGTTGTTTTTGTGTTATACTTTATATGGATCTGAATAGTGGATTACGAAAGAGATGGAAAAGATTAGTTGTGAATTTTAATTGAGAGATGCGAATGTTAACATGGATGTGGTGTAACTAGAATGGATAAGATTAAGAATCAGTGTATCAGAAAATAGCACAGGTGACAGAGAAGTTGAGGAATAACAGTTAAGCATGGTACGGGCATATTATAAGAAGAGGCGAAAGTCATGTAACAAAAAAGTTTTGAGTGTGAAAGTGGACGTATATAGAAGTAAAGGAAGACCGAAAAAGGTGTTTACGGATTGTGTGAAAAATGATATGTTTATAAAAGGTGTGAATACTAAGATGATATCTGACAGGGGAGAATAAAAGAATAAAACGTGTTGTGCCGCCTCTACTTAGGTGGGATAAGGGCAAGACCATGATGATAATTATGAAAATATTATGACCCAATTTTATTAGAATCCCTTCAGTCTCATAAGCAAGATTGAAAGAAATCATTCATAGAGATATTATAATGCATATCGTATATATATTACCTATATTTTGACGTTTTACACTATGATTTTATATTATGGCAGTATACGACGAGTATGATAAATCATCAAGTTATCAAAGGATATAAATTAAGAATACACATTTACACAAGAATAGAATTCTATATAACATATATTAAACATGAAAAATAATATCAAACCTAGATTTCATTTGTAACCTAGGTCACCTAATGATTTGTTGGTACGCATAGTTTATTATTATTTAATGAGCCTTTGTTACCGTATAAATTATAGTAATTAAAAAAAAAAATCATATCGCTATATGAACCGAACCGAACCGAAGTTTACCATGTTTTGAATCGCTTTATTGTAGATAATTAATAACAAACATATCACCGTTTTATATTAATTACAATCTTCAACTATATTTCGATTATAGACTAAGAAATTAGGTATATTGAAATAGACACAACAAAAAACCTATTCGTCTAAGAGTAATAATTTACCAAAAAAACTTTAAAACACTGATTTCATTATCGTAATTTCCGTTATAGTTATAAATTTATTGATATATGAAATTAAATTTAGCACACGGGTAATTACGGGTTATATTTCTGATTCACAAGCGTAACAAAACAAAGCGCGAGTCTACGCGACGTAGCGACCGCTTCAATGTTTCGTAGCAACTGCCGTAGCGCCCTTTGCGTCCGTAGCTAACATCTCCCAGTATCGGAGCAGACGCGACAACGTGAGATTGCGAATTGTTTCATCAAAATAGTCAACTCTGTTATATTTACTGATTTCATTTTTTTTTGTGCGGTCTACGCAAACATTTATCGCGCTTTTAGCACTATTAGCGCTCGCGTTTGAGTGAATTTAACCTACGCTTGGTAACAATACTTTTTTGTGAATGAACGGTGCCCCACGTCCTGGATCCTTAATAATATGTATGCAAAATTCATAATATGCTTATATATATGCATAATATGTATGCAGTTGTATGATATATTTATTTTGTTTGTGTACCGCCTAATATCTGTTCTCTATGTTTTATATGCATGCTGTGTCTACATCTAGAAGAGTACAATCATAACATGGTTTTTCTATACTACTAAATTATGTATGTAACTAGATTGTAGTCACGTTTATAGACCAATAAAATAAAATAAAAATTGCATAATGTTCGACTGAGTAGTTAAAGAGTGTAAATATAATAAACAAACAATCGTTCATATTTATATTATAGTAGTAGTCAGGATTTATTTTCCATCTCGTAATTAATAATTATAATAGTATATAAATCATTAAATTTTTGTTATCGACGGCAAATGAAACAACGAAATTTACACACCGAATTGTTTAAATAGAGTTTACTTTTACTATATTTCTTAGTATTCATGAAAATAGCAATCAAAAACTCTCCACGTGATATTAAATTGTACATGCAGCCAAAAGCAATTTGTCTAACCGCAAATTGCGACACAGTTCCATAAAAGGTCAGTCATTTTATTGATTGCTGTCCCTGAATATTGACGTTGCGTTTAATTACTCACCTGCAGAGATAGCAATCTCCACCGTCGCTTTAGTCTTTGATTATCTAAGTACCGTTCGATAGATGGCATGTAATAAACAACAAAGGCCTTCTATTTACAATTCTATAATCTTTACATAGTATAAAATGAAATCGCTACCCCTGTCTGTTCCCTTAGGTCTTTTAGACTATTCAACGGATTTTTATACAGTTCAGCAATAGATAGAGTGATAGAAGATAGAAGAGGAAGGTTTATATGTATAATACATACATATTATCTATATTATAATAAAACTGTAGCAGGGTCAAATCTGTACATGTCGTAACAAAAATATTTTTGTTTGCTGAAATCGCAAACACTGGCAAACCTTACGAAATAGATCAAATTAATGTACTACGGAATTGTATACCTTAAAAAGCCACAGTAACCATTTTTATCTTTTTATAAAAATAAATATGTGTTATTTACCAAGCTATTTTATACAATACAGTATTATTCCTTATCCAGTTAAATAAATTACATACGTTGTACATGTCATGTAGATCAAAACTGCTGTTATCCAGTATTTCATTAAAATGAATATTTACGTTGCACCCGTGCGAAGCTGGGGCAGGTCGCTAGTAAAGTATAAAGTATAATTTTTGCAATAATTTATACACATTTATAAGCTTTTACTTATTTACTAAATGTTACTTTTACTGTATATATATTTTACGTTGTTTATCTGGTTAAAATACAGTACAGTACAATTCATACATCAACGAACAAATTTCTATTACAAGAAATTCCCATAAGTTTCGACAACTGCACTTGAAAAAACAATTAAATAATAAAATATAATCACAACAAGTAACAAAGAATATTTAAATGTTATCGTGAAATAACTGAATGTGAAATGTAGCTAGAGCTGTATGTTATTCATTCCAGGAAAATGCAATTTAAATAATAAAACAAGACGCGAACCTGCGGAAAGGATAACATATTCAGAAACGAGACTCTCTTGTTCGCCAACGAAGAAACAAATTATTTACATAACCAGAGGTCTCGGTGAACGAGCCCGTTATGATTGATTTATTAAAGATTTATATATATTCTAGATACTTCATGCAGCTTCGCATGTGTTAATGCAGTAATTATTTCGAGTCTTTATTTTATATGTGTAGATATTTTATAAAAGAGTAACTGACTAATGGAAAAATGACGGATTTTCATATAAACTTTAATCCCGTTTTTCACCACATTAGGGGTTTAATGTCCAATAATTCTTCCTTAACGCTCACCTACAATATGAAAAGAATCCCCAAACAGGTGGTACGTTGATATGTCTGTTATTTGTTCTTTCATATATATCTATTTGTGTATGTATATGTGAACGACGGTAATGTCTGGAATTGACTCATATCTGTGCATCCACCAATAACCATATATGTTAAAAAGATAAACCAGATCGAGTTTCTTGCCGGTTCTTCACGATGACTGGGTTGTTTTCCGAACCGGTGGTACTTTTGACGTTCATAAGTGCCTTCTTAGGCCTACATTTTTTTATTTTGATTTACATTATTATTTTACATCTGTATTTTATAATGACACATCGAATATATGGACACTGAGCTCGGAAAACCAATCATATTAAGAAACAATTAGCTTATTACGGAATATGCAAGTTTATATTTATACTAGCTGTTGCCCGCGACTCCGCACGCGTTTTTTTTAATGTATTAAAGAAATGTAAAATTGTAAGTGCATTACAGAAATACTTTTTTTTAAATATTTGTAATTACGACACGCACGCCATCTACTGTAACATGTAACGCGTAGATTAGATATGTGAATACTAATAGTATATCGAATGGGATGGGATTTATCATCAACAACATACCTGGAACTTTAACCTACTATATACCACCCTCAGTGCTCACTAACAGTATATAAGAAAGTAATGAAAATGTTAAGCTATACATTATCGAACAATATGTGTTAAATCTTTTGTTATATAAATATATTATGCCCATATTGTCGATATAATTGTGTTATTCTTATACGTTGCTATAATTACTGAGTTATAGACGCAAACGCAGTAAATAAAACGAAATGGTCGCCAAATTGACCAAAAAGATAATATAATTAAAATTACTTACAAATATATGACTTTCAATTAGGTATATTTATCCTTGGAGTCCAGTACAGCGCACGTCTCACGCATTGGTTTACAGTAAACTTATTTTTGATTAATTTCACACGGATCAATTCACAGGTCATCACTACTACGAAGTCTTGGCTAACAAAATAAAATAGTCTGTTACTTCTTATATTGAGTTACTTTATTTTATTATAGAATATGTCAACCGCTATCATTTCGGCTATCTGCCAGTAAATTTCCCGTTAAAATAGGTCCATCCGTATTGGAGATTACCCGGAACAAACAAACAAACAGAGAAAATATAATAATATAAAAATACCGACGGGATCTAAAAGATTTTTTTTTGTTATTTGTAGCCATATCCAATCACCAAAAAGTTGTTATTTTAATTTCACATATACACACTTTATTTTTATAATACGTAATAGATTACAAATAAAAAATTGGAAACAAAACAAACGTAGAATAAACATTTTGAACAGAAACACAAAATAAACTTTAAAAATGTTTACGATAGAAAATTACCACGTTACCATGGCAACGTATATAATACTAACGTTAACACGCAGCTAAAAGGAAAAGGAAACAGCCCGATTTTGAAACATTCTTCATTGGTGCTCCGCTCGTATTGGTGTTAGCGTGATGATATATATATATAGCCTATAGCCTTCCTCGATAAATGAGCTATCTAACACCGATTTTTTTTTTAAATCGAACCTGTAGTTCCTGAGATCATCGCGTTCAACCAAACAAACAAACTCTTGAGCTTTATATATTAAGTATAGATTTAGGTTGTATTCACTGAGGCGCCATATGCTTTTGTCTCAATCAATTTAATTCAGTTTGAAAGTAACAAAACGATATATTAACTTATATTATCAAATGTATAGAAAATAATTCATTTAAAATACTTCAGTTATATATATTATCCACATTTCCTGTATGTAAATGATATAATATTTAATACTAGCCGTTACCCTTAGCACGCATTTCTTAAATGATATTAAAGTAATGTAAAATTGTTTGACCATATACAATTACAGGAATGCTCTTTCAAAAATATTTGACAGATAGACAGACAAAAATTTAAAATTTTAGATTTTTGTTATCAATAGCGTATATACTTTCATATTCAAAGCCAATGTTATTTTTATATCACATACAGACACTTCATTTTTATTATATGTATATATAGATAAATAATTATAGATGAAGTATTAAGAACCACTTACTATAATTGGATAGACGAACAAAAACCAGTACGAATGAAAATTGTGGAAAATTTTACTACTATCATAAATTATTCCGGCTTGTCAGCGATTTTGAAACAAAAACCTAAAACAGATTCAGAGGTTCAATTAAAACTTTGGAGCGAGGGCGGACGGCGGCGCTTAAATGTGGATGTCACTCATACCTGTTCTGTGCTCAGTTGTGGCGAACTGCCCACCCTATATAGAGTTCAAGGATTATTGAAAAAAAATGTCAAACATCTATCATTTATCTCATATTCATTTCACAAACGAATATTGCATATCTTGTTTAAATTATTTTGATGAATTTATCTCCTTCTTTGATTGTTTAAATTTTTTTTATGTCATAGCTGGCAAACGAACCTGTGGTTCGCCTGATTTTAAGTGATCACCACTGTCCATAGACACTAACAACACCCGGGGGAGTAGAAAGTGAGTTGCCAGCCTGTATTTGAGGGAAAGCGGGTGAGGGGGAGAGGAGAGAGGAAGGGAGGTGGGCCTCTGGCGTTCTCACTGACCGAACGAAACGCAACAATGCAAGCACTGTTACTTCACGTCGGTTTTCTATGAGAGGGTGGTACTGCCAAATGTTACTACTGATTTTATATCAACAGAGAGTGTCTATTCATTTGAAAACGAAGTTAAGTTTAAAAATACGTTCACGGATGTAACATACTTCTAGTATTGTAGACAATGATATTATAACTATATAGATATGTTATAAGCGCTTCAACAGTGCATTGTTAAGTACTTGGCTAACTAGTTTATTTTTGTCGACTGCCCCGTCAATCCCCATCCCCGTCGTATCTAAACAACATCGTAAGTGTGCGTTATGGTGCCATTTGTTATGCCAAAATATCATGTAGTTAACGAATCTTCATTACATATTATAAAACAAAGTCCCTTACCGCGTCTGTCTGTTCGCGATAAACTCAAAAACTACTAAACGGATTTTCATGCGGTTTTCGCCAGTACAGTAAAGTGATTAATGAGGAAGGTTTTAGTATAATAGTATAGTATAATTGGTCAAGGATCTTTTTTATAATCAGGATGGGACAACGTCTGACGAGCTGGCTAGTTATAATATCAATTATTGTAGCGGGTCAAGAAGGTCCGAATACTGTCGGACGCCGTAGCACCGGCACTTGCGTTCCATCGACGAGATTTAAATAAAGAAGTGAAACTTTTTGACAGCTCCGTTTATTACTAGATACAGATAATACAATACAGAATACAACTCTAGGTATAAATACGTATTATATTATATGTATAACATGGAGGCAACTTAAGAATAAATTGATGCCAATTTTAGATTCTTATAATAACATTATAACTTTGTCTTATATTAAGCTTTTGACCTCATTGCGCGTAAGTCTGAACCTACGGCTTTTTTATATACCACGATGGTAGCAAACAAGCATGCGTACCGCCTGATGATAAGTGGTCTCCGTAGCCTATGGACGCTTGCAACATCAAAAGTGTCATATGCACGTTGCTGACCCTTAAATAACCTATTTATTTTCCCCTTAAAGAATTCCGTGCTGTAATTCTCAGGAAAGACCTCAGCAGGTAACTCATTCCACATTCGGAGCGTTCGTGGAAGGAAACCCCTTTGGAACAGGACCGTCCGACACCATTTATTTTTGTTCTAATGTGTCGGGATGAATTCCCTCCCAAAGACTAGTGTTACGATGGTGGAAATCAGCTACAGGTATAATGTTAAACAATTCCTATATTCAGAGATATCAAAAGATTGATGAGGTCTGTATGTTCTTATATTTCTTCATTATTATATCACTGACTAAAATCCGTCTAGCGTGAGTTGTTTGACATGTACTCCTAATTATTATCTTTTCTCTTATATATTTTCATTATTACAATAAAGAAAGAAAGAATGTTTATAAGAAATAAATATTTTGTGATCTGTGGACTACCATTTTTAATATTAACGAAGCTAGCTGACAAAAGTGTTTTAAAAACAAAGTATTAGCTTTTTAATTTAAATAAAGTATGAAGACACGAGCAAAACACTTCGGACCCTCATAAAAAAGAGGACCTAATAAAGTCCGTAATAAAAATATAAATTATGACAAAATTTTAGTGAGACACAACTTTAATATCGTCTTTGTGTTCCAAAAATATGTTTACGCCAATCTTTTTGACCGCTCTGAATATAGATGTACAGATCACAAATTTGATATAGAAACGTTTTATATGTGTAACATCGTCAGAAGGAGTTTTTGGGGGGTTTCTGGTCTGTGGATTTTATATTTTATTAATAACTAGCGGGCCCGGCAGACGTTGTCACGCCTTGAGTATGAAAAAATCCTTAATAAATTATACACTACGTTCCTCGTGAATCACTCTATCCACTGATGAAAACCGCATGAAAATCCGTTCGGTAGTTTTTGAGTTTATCGCGAACAGACAGACAGACAGACGCGATAGGGGACTTTATTTTATACTATGTAATGATTTTGTGTTATTTGAATCTATATTTTGTAAAATTGATGGTGTTTTACGTAATACAGTTCGGTTATTGTACATAAGTGAAGTGAATGGAAAATAATACCACGGACCATGAATTCTGAGATGCCACAAAAACTCCATGGAAAGTTCTAACAAGATGGCACCATCTTGTTGGAAGATTGAAATTATTCACACGACACTTATTGTGTAAAATATGTTCTAATCTCCATTGAAATAAAACATGGACACTGGCAAGTGCTTCTGCGGAGCCAAAACAAGAAGAAGAAGAACATCGTCAGAACTTAAGAATAATATTACGGATCAACTTAAGGATTTGGTTTCTTATAATAATATTTTAAATTTCTTTTGTATTACACCATTGATTATAGTATGTGCAAGCCCGAACCTACTGCTATGTTCAGAGCGGCCAAAAAGATTGACGAAGAGTATACCTAAATAGTTTTTTATAGACAACCGTTGTTTCCTCTGCCTATGATTTCCATACCGAAACCTGTACGCAGTTAGAAGTCGATGAGACCTTTAATATAAAACACAACCAATAACATTATAACCGCTTTTCGTTCACTTATTCGCCGTTTTATCAAAATTCAATTATACACACATTACATTACAAGTATTTTTATGATGGTAGAGCCACGCTGAAGCTATTACTGGTTTCAGTATGAATGGGTCGGCTTGTCCGGGGTAGTACCACCCTCTCACAGAAAGCCGACTTGAAGTAACAATGCTTGCATTGTTGCGTTTCGTTCGGTCAATAAGAGCGCCGGAAGCCCACCTCTCCTCCTCTTCCCTTTCTTTCCTCCTCCCCTCCCATTTTCCTCTTCCCCCAAATGCAACGCACATGCGACTCCCCTAGTGTTGCAAGTGTCTATAGACGGTGGTGATCACTTACATCAGGTGACCCACCTGTTCGTGTGCCTCCTATTATATAAAAAAAAATAGCTTCTGGTGACGACTTCATCCGCGTGGAATTGTTACTTTGGGCTAACTAACACGCAGCGGATGTTCTCTCCCCTCCTCTCCCTCTCCTCTCTCCTCTCCCTCTCCCTCCCCTAACCCTTCCCCCAAAGGGTGGCAACGCACTTGCGATTCCTTTGGTGTTGTTAGTGTCCATGGACGGTGGTGATCACTTAACATCAGGTGACTCACAAGTCCATTTGCCACCTATGACATTAAAAAAAAAATCATGTCGAATGATCCTACTATTATCATATCATCGTGTGCCATTCCGCGAGTTCGACACAATTTCATCAGGCGCAACTCATTATCGTTGTTAAATATAACCATTGACAATTTTTTTGGCCGCTCTGAATATAACCTTAAATTCGGGTTTGAGGTCTGAGGTTTTATTGTGAACCTAGTACTTTCTAAAAATGGTTGAAATGTATTCTATAACTTATTCCTACACACCTGCAACAATTTGATAAATAATTCCAATTCAATTTTTTTATTGCTATCTATAACTGATGATCGTCAATCGCTACCAAATAAGGAAAATCGGTTGAAAAACAAAGGATAAAAATGTACTAAACGATTTTATCCGTACTTATACAGATAAATAAAATATTATTAACAACAGATTGAATTGATATCTGCGGACGGGTTACCGCCTAAAATTATTACCTACCACGACTTTGTCGTGACAAAAGTGTCTGTACAGTTTATGGGCCGTCCATTATGGGAAGACATTACGGATTTACAGCTACATAAACATTAGACAACATTGCTGCTGAACATATCTGTAATATTAAATACAAAACTTTCCACATTCTACTTATATACAGTATCACAAGCGCGACTATAAGATATTTTATATTGTTAACGCTTAAAGTAAACGACGAAATCATGCAACTAAAATTATTCATATACTAGCTGTACCCGCAGCTCCACACGCGTTTTTTTAAGTTGTATTAAAGAATTATAGAATTGTGAGACTATGTACAATTACAGAAACGCTCTTTAAAGACGATTGTAAGTACGACGCGCACGCCACTAAAAGTAACATGTAACGTGTACAGTAGATATATAAATACAAAAAGCATGCCAAATGAGGTTTGTCATTAGCAACACATTTGGAACCTTAACCCACCATATAACTACCTCAGTGCTCACTTACACTGTATAAGGAACTAACGAAACAATAACTTAAAATATTATTATTAAGATTTACATTTACATTATATTTAATATACATTGCCATTATTATAATTAAGATTTTGTGACTATACAAAAAATAAACGCTTGTCTGTTCCGCAAGAAATTGTATTATGGAACACTTTACGTAATACGTTTATAACCTAAGATCTTTTTAGGAAGACCTTTATATCATTAATGTTATTAATAATTATAATGTCGAATTGTAAACAATAAGCTGATAATTATTTCTCTTATTAAAAATAAAGAATGAGGTGAAATCTTGCTAAATTTCATGCAGAAAAAGTCGCGGGTAAAAGCTAGTCTAAAATAGAATAACCTCAATTACTTTTTATTAGGTTCGCTATCTACCAGTGAAATTCCCATGAAAATCAGTCTAACCGTTTTGGAGAAAGCACTGTGGGGGAAGCCACGATTAACAGCTAGTATAACCTAAAATTGCCTCAATTATAAAATAATTAATATAATTATAAAAAGTTATAAGGTCAGCTATCTGTCAGTAAAAGTTTCCTGAAGATCGGTTGAACTGTTTTGAAGATAGTACTGCGGGCGAAGCGACGGTTAACAGCTAGTCTAAATTAAAATAGACTAAATTACTTGAAATTATGTCCGCTATCTGCTGGTGAATGTTTGGTGAAAATAGGTCCAATCGTTTTGGAGATAACATTGCAGACGAAGGTTAATAACTAGTCTAATTTAAAGTAGCCTAAGAAACTCATAATTTCAGCTATGTGTCAGTAAAATTCCTGTTAAAATCGGTCTAGCCGTTACAGACAGACAAAAATTTTATTTTGATATTACAAACAGACACTTCATTTTTATCATCATCTTAATCATCACACTTACCCAACAAGTTTTTGTTTTTAAAATTATAGGGGGCAAACGAACATGTGGGCCACCTGAGTGATCACCGCCGTCCATAGACTCTAGTAGCATCAGGGGAGTCGCAAGGTCGTGGCCAGCCCGTGTTTGGGATGAGAGTGGAGAAGGGACGGGAGGAGGGAACTGGTCCTCCGCCACTCTCACTGACCGAACGAAAAGCAATAATGCATTGTTACTTCACGTCGGTGTGTCTGAGAGGGTGGTATTACACTGGGCGAGCCGACCCATTCGTGCTGAAACCAGGAATAGTTTTAGCGTGGCTCTACCACCTTGTTTTTTTTTCTAACTGACTACGCTATTAGCCTGACGGGCCTTCACAGCTTCACCGGACTAAGGCCAGCGCTTAAGGTACTTCGCCGCTTGCTAACAAGCTCAAGGGTGCCAGAGTGGCCGAACCTCGGCTTGGGCTGTGGCCTTGAATATAACTTCGTTAATCTGTCTTTTACCAATTTATTTAAACCAATCTTTTAGTAGACTATTACTGCCATTGTCAAGTGAGTATCGATATTACAAGTTTCTTGATATAATTTCAATGAACTAACAAGATGGTGGCCAACTTGTTAGAACTTTCCATGGAATTTTTGTGGCATCTCAGAATTCATGGTCCGTGGTATTATTTTCCATTCACTTCACTTATGCACAATAAACAAACTATATTACATAAAACACCACCAATTTTACACAATATAGAGTCAAGTAACACAAGATTATGAATAAAAAATAAAATTCTCTACATGACAGACCAAAATCCCGCCAAAAACTCATGCGTTTCTTTACACGCATAGTTTTACATAACAACTGTCTTTAATAAAAAAATCCTATGTAATTAATTACAGATTCTTACTAACCTTTAAACTTATAAGTAGTAAATACTTTGATTACATGTCATGTATATAATCGGAAAAGTATATAATTTTAAATTTAACAAATTAACTTTTGTGCTCGGCCGCGCTTGCGTTATTTAACTTATAAATAAAACATCTCGTTTTTCAATACATTTCGTAACGAGTCAGTGATTCCGAAGGGGCAGAAAACGAGTGGAACCCGAGAGGTTGTTTAATTGATTTGATGCAAGTTGCCTCCCTTTTGGACCAGATAAACGAACCTTTTTTACTGGAGTCCTTTGTTTAAAAAATGAAGACCTATTTCAAAACGGATCCCGAATATGTACAACTCATTTATGCAAATAAAAATTAGGTCAAGTTGTATATTTCTTTCATTGATTACTATTATTGCCAAAAATTTTAGTATTTTAAACTAAAAACATTATCATCTCAAGAAAACGTTTACATACATACTTCGCATAAAAGTCCTTATTTTCTTTATTAAAGCGTCACCGCGTTGGTTTATTAGCCACGCCAGTTCATGATGTACTAGAAATTTGAATCACCGAGAAACCTACTATATGTTCTGTATTTTCCCACTAAGTTATGGTTAAGAAATTTCTTGAATTATACTGATATTTATGTATTGCTTCTATTGAAGTTGAATTAGTTTACGCATAAATAAAACATTTCTTCATTCTGGCCATCTTGTAATTGAAAGGGAAGAATCACAGACAACATAGAGTATTTGCATAGATACAGATAAAACTATACATAGATTATATTCGTTTCTTAACGGCTTCAACTTAAGAGTCTTACTAATGAAACAAGTAAATCCTAACAACTCGAACCTCCGATAATCTGAAAGATCTCCATCGTCGGCCTGCATAGATGACTCTTTACCGTACCAAGCTTTGACCAAACCAGCAAATTACTTTACTTTCCTCGAATAAGAATCAAAGTTACTATATAACTAGTCAGAAACCAGAGTTAAATTAGGAAAACTCCTATTATTCCAATATTTAATTCATCATATGTTACACTGACTATTTGAACAAATAAATTTAAAACGTGTGTTGTCACACTTGACACTGGCGAAATTACCTACATAGGCAGCTGCTATAACAAAAAAATAATAATACAGCACAGTGATTCTTCCATAATTTCTTTAAATGTATATTTAGTAAATGTAACCTGAAAATATGCGGTTAAAAAACCACATATAGAAAGTACTTTATTACATGGTTTTATGAAATCTTTTCCCTGTTTTCTGATCGATAACGTTAGGTTGTTTTTATAGCGCCATAAAGCAGTTACTGCTGGAAGGCGATAACGTACGATTTATAACACTTTAGTTCACACTGGGTGGTCCCATTGTGATGATTCTTTACTCACCACTCTCGGATATATAGGTACATTATTCCCCAAATTTATAACTTTCAATCTTACTTATCGCGTTACATTAAAATATGTGAATTGTATAATGAGCCTTAGAATTTCATTTGCAAATCTTCGAATTAATCAAGAATCGAGACTTCTATTACTATAGAAAAACATTACAGTTAATTTAAAGATGACAAAGGAATATTTTTTGACGTGATAATTTGTTATAAATCGATGAACGCCAGCTGCACGCACGAAAATGCATGACTCATTGTCACGTTCCGCCTGAGCCGAGCGTACAAGCGAGAGAGCGGAACAAGCGATAGAGAGACGCGATCGCCCTAAACGTTGCGATTTTGACGCATTTATCTTTATATAATAATAATAATAATAAAGCCCATTTATTTCCGACAATTTTTAATATATGTTTTCTTATGACTTTATCACGTCAAATTATCGTTCGTAAACCGACTTTACAGACAACCAATTTTTTTTACCGCATTTTAATAGCCCTCCTATTAAAATTCTCATTTCGATTGTATTTGTAATAATATCTGTTACCTCATAACTTCGTCATATTTACACTTACATAAGAATAAACGTATCATTATGAACATATAAATAATACTAGCTTCTGCCTGCGACTTCGTCCGCGTCGAATATTTACTTTGGGCTAACTATCACGCAGCGGAAGCTCTCAAAAGTAAAAAAAAAAAACGATTTTGAAACATTCTTCATTGGTGCTCCGCTCCTATTGGCCTTAGCGTGGTGATATATAGCCTAATTTGTTGTCATTAAAAATTATCGGAGCCCAACAAAGCAAATTGCACTTGTACTTGACGATCGAAATATCTACAAACCATCGCCAACTGTTGCTAACATAATGGCCTACAATGGCGGCGAAACATGACAAAACAAAAGAAAGACGCTGTAATTGATTTATCACCATGTGCATGGGCTTGGATGTCTCAAGTGTTAGATGTTATTTGACACCCCTTACACCCCTAACATATTAGGTATAATCTAACAGATATTTATTTATGCATCTTAATAAGCGTTTCTTTAAAAAATAGGTTACATTTTAGCGTTCAATTTAATATTTATCTTTATATAGGTATAAACACTAGCAAAACTATTTACTTTTTAAGTTAATCTACTACATTATAAACGTATATAGTTCCTATAGGTGAAACCATTATTACATAATTTGTAACAGCGATGTCGAACAGATTTGAATTCAGGTCACATCAACCGTAATTCACTGATGAATACCAGGTACGGTTTGAAATTAAATCCCCTGCTCGTTATAATTCACATTTATTAGAATTCATATTTGTTTATCGCTAGACAGTCCTGGGTGTTTGGACCCAATTATATACTTGCGGTCTGAATTCGTAACGTTTTATGATATTTATAGAAAGCTTAGTTCACAGATAGGGCAGGTGATAATTTTTGAAGAGAAAACATCTTTGGGCACTTCCAGCGGTATTTTTTTGGCAACGGATAAACTTATTATTTCGCATGACGACATGCTAGCAAGCATGACCGAGCGTATCTCGCATGAGCGGCTTGCGTCAGACTAGCGACGCGTGGTACAACCTGTGTGACATGTCATATTGATATTTT
>MU159743.1:89469-101648 GCA_015888305.1 Antheraea pernyi
ATAAATAGCTTTCTGCACTTCTCA
Source organism: Antheraea pernyi (assembly GCA_015888305.1). Classification (NCBI taxonomy): domain Eukaryota; kingdom Metazoa; phylum Arthropoda; class Insecta; order Lepidoptera; family Saturniidae; genus Antheraea; species Antheraea pernyi. The sequence goes on from MU159743.1 coordinate 89,494, forward strand.
TCCATATAAACTTTAACTATGCCAAATTTCACGTTCATCCGTTCGCCCAATTCCGTTAAAAAGGGATACAAAGTTTAGGCTTCACGTATTAATGTATATGATGATAACTCGCTCGGTTAAATTTTAGTAACAATGCGCATATCAGTAACCATCCAGAGTCGGATTAACCGTACTAGTGACCAATAGACGACCTATTGGTCGAAATTCGAACATATTTTTGAGATTTATTTTACCAGAGTGTACAAATGTTGTAGATTAGTAGACGTAAGAATCGTGAAGCATGACGAGTGAAGATGAATAAATAAAAACTTCGACTTATAGATTGTAAGAAAAAAACTTAAATGTTTCCATTTTTTTCAGAAGTGAAATTTCTATGGAATAGTTTTGATTGTGATTTGCAAATATTTTATGACGAAAAATGGTGTGTAAACACTGTGCAGGGTAAACACTGTTAAAACACCGGTTTTCGTCCGATGCCCGACGTTGGAGTTAGCTTTTTTTTAATTCTTTAAAGTGTGTGTGTACTTATGTCCACGCGTTAGTATACTTCTTTACTTACGTATACTTATATACTATACGTATACTTTACGTATACTTCTTTCGCGTAACAATTCAAAAATTTTATCTTTCGCCTTATTCTACGTTTGTAGAAAAAACGAAACTAACAATAGAAAAAGTTGACTATAGTTAACTTCAGGGTGTCGGTTTTTCGTGACGGTGTGCGCGCGCATTGTAAAAATTTACTCTCATCATTTTTCCCTAACGCGGCAAAAGAAGTATAACTTCAAAAAAAACATATCAAACATGGGAGAAAAATTAACCGAACCATGTTTTATCTTCGAAGATTTATATATATTCACACAATTGAGACCCACGTATCTCGGGAGCCTAGCGTCTAGTTAAAAGCAAAAATAGATAGAAATTATAAAGAACAACCTTTTTTAATTCAATAATAACAACATTCAAACAACCATATGCACTCGTACTTCACAGTGGTTATAATAGCTTCAATAAAACGGATAATTATGAATTCGCACTTATTCTGGTGAATCTGTGAAGGCCCATCAGGCGAATAGCAAATTTTCAGGTCGAAAAACTAAAAAAGTAAATCGCACTCTATCAAGGAAATGTGCATAGAATTTTTGATCATCTTCGACCGTGGTTTCTGGGCTCGAATTGTAATTAATTAGATTATGCATCATTCGCAGAATCTTTATCTTTCGCCTTATTCTACGTTTGTAGAAAAAACGAAACTAACAATAGAAAAAGTTGACTATAGTTAACTTCAGGGTGTCGGTTTTTCGTGACGGTGTGCGCGCGCATTGTAAAAATTTACTCTCATCATTTTTCCCTAACGCGGCAAAAGAAGTATAACTTAAAAAAAAATCAAACATGAAAGAAAAATGTACCGAACCATGTTTTATCTTCGAAGATTTATATATAGTCATCACAATCGAGACGGATCACACGTATCTTGGGAGCGTAGCGTCTAGTTAAAAACATAAATAGATAGAAATTATAAAGAACTATCTTTTTTAATTCAACAATAACAATATTCAAAGAACCATGTGCATTCGTACTTCACAGTGGTTATAATAGCTTCAATAAAACGGATAATTATGAATTCGCACTTATTCTGGTGAATCTGTGAAGGCCCATCAGGCGAATAGCAAATTTTCAGGTCGAAAAACTAAAAAAGTAAATCGCACTCTATCAAGGAAATGTGCATAGAATTTTTGATCATCCTCGACCGTGGTTTCTGGGTTCGAATTGTAATTAATTAGATTATGCATCATTCGCAGAATCTTAAACGAGGATGATTTCCCATAGGACAAAAGGTTCATCTGTGATTGCCACATTTTTTTAAAATAAAATTGCAACCTACGGCAAGCTCTTGCTACTGAGTATATATACAATAATATCATGTATAATATTGTCTGTAATGAATAGTTAAATTTAAATAATTTATGCATATAATCACAAAACCAACCGCATATTTATATGAGTATACAAGTAACTACCGCTAACATACTGCGGAGGCTCTCAAGAGGAAGAAAGCCCCGATTTTGAAACATTCTTCACTGGTGCTCCGCTCCTATTGGCCTTAGCGTGATGGTATATAACTAACAGCCTTCCCCGATAAATGTGCTATATAACACTGAAAGAATTCACACTAAGTTTAGCCCCTACAACGTCACAAACTACTAGAGAAACCCAAGTCAACCTCACCTGCACGTAGTGCACCCTGCTGAATAACGAACGAGGCAATGGCGAAAGCGGGGTGGTAGGGTCTTACAACCTGACTGGATCGCAACCACTATGTATATGGCGAAAAAGCCCGTCATAGTGATTCGCTCCTGCGGGTCGCGTTTCGAGATCAGCCGGTGCATATCCAGCTTTTCGCAAGGCATGACAGCGGCGACCGGCGATGGATAGTGTGTCACTCGGTGGTCGCTATTATTTTTGGATTGTACTGTGCTTACCATCAGCACAGTACAGTCATTTTGCCGTGCTACAATAAAAAAAAACAAAGGAAACTCAACGTCACAAATTAACAAACTTTACCTCTTTATAATGTTAGTATAGACATAGACTAGTATAAATAACGACCATGTAATGAAATAGAATGGCAACTAATTAACTGAACGTCAGTTTGTCAATTTTTTAATTCTCCCTGCTGTCTTCTGTCTCGCTCACTTTTTATATGGAAACTTTGTAACCCATTTTTTTCATATTTCCATATAAATATAGACTAATATAAATAACGACCATGTAATGAAATAGAATGGCAACTAATTAACTGAACGTCAGTTTGTCAATTTTTTAATTCTCCCTGCTGTCTTCTGTCTCGCTCACTTTTTATATGGAAACTTTGTAACCCATTTTTTTCATATTTCCATACTATTTTACCAGATAAATCTGGTCCTGACGATACAAATACAACAAAAATAGTGTTAACCAAATAGGTGCAACCATTCTCCATTCGTTAATGTGTTTACATACAATTGATTTTTATTTACATAGATATTATATCGTGTATTAACAACACTCGACATCAATTTAATTGATCCTCACCCTTTATTCTTTACTCCGTGGATCTCACCTTTTCTAAATTCTGCTTTTCTAAGTTTTTGCAGACATATATTAAAATACTCGTATTAATAATATATATAATGTATATATAGTCCTTTGAAGGTGGTAGGGCCACGCTGTAGCTATTACTAGTTTCAGCTTGAATGAGTCGGCTCGCTCGGGGGAGTACCACCGTCTCACAGAACACCGACGTGAATTAACAATGCTTGCATTTTTGCGTTTCGTTCGATCAGTGAGAGCGCCGGAGGCCCACCTCCTTTCCCCTTTTCCCTTTCTCTACCCCTCCCCCATACACAGGTTGGCAACGCACTTGCGACCCCCCTGGTGTTGCTACTGTCTATGGATGGTGGTGATTACTTAACTTCAGGCGACCCACTTGTCTATTTGCCGCCTATGATATAAAAAAAATTGATTAGAGGGCAAAAAGATACCCAATTTCTGAAATTTGGTGAATGATTCACAGTGCCTCGTGAACCACATTAAACCAATAATATGATACATTTAGCGCCATCTATGAATTGTTGTGAAAAAATTATATGTTTATTATTATTTTTAATTATACTCACGTGCAAATAAAATATTTGGGATTAATTATATTTCATTTCGATTCTGTCCAAAATATATCTATAATACATAGAGATTTTCGTTTATACACATATGTACAAATGCATACATAATACTATGTGTTATTCTATATGTTTCAACAGTGTGTAAAATATTATAATACCAAAATCCGTTAACAGCCAACAAGTACCTTTTCAAGATAGCGTCAAGCAAGGCATGTAGTTCTGGCATGGATACCAGGGCATAGTGGGATCCAGGGTAATGAAGCTGCTGGTCTTCTTGCTAAAAAAGCTATCCAGACTGGATATTTTGACCACTACAAAACCTATGTTTAGGATTTATGCTCTGTAGCCAAAACTGATCTGTTTACATCATGGACCTCAAACTGGAATGTATCCAAACAAATGAAAGGCAAATCATATGTTTCCATTCAAGATAATACCCTGAGTAAGCCATGATTCGATAAGTATCGTGACTTGTAAATTTGCTGCATCTACTATCTGTAGACTGAGGATAGGTCACCTGTGCTCTCCAGTCCATCTTGCAAAGCTCAGAATCAGAGACAACTCAATATGTGAATGGGGGTAGAAAAATGCACTCTAGAACACATCTTTTCCAATTGTCCTAATTTAGTATATTCTTTTTGTGATGTTTTGCTTGACAGTATACCCCATCCTTCTGACTTTAAATCTTTGCTTTTGTATATTTTCTCCGTTTGTCTATACTCTGGCCAATTTTATAACTAGTAACAAAATTAAACTTTAACATAACACAGTGACTAACACTAATTATTATGTAAATTTATATTTATTTATTAAAGCATGATATCTGTTGTATTTGTCCTTGGCTATTACACTGGCCTATTCTGGAAGAGCAAAATTATACAATTAATATTGAATAGTACCTATAAGGAGACTCTTCCATAACTAACTTGACACTGGCAGAATCCGTATCTACGAGACCTCATTATTTAAATGTTGAAGAACAATCAAAATCGGTTGAGTAGAGTCTATAAGATAGGTATACAAATGGACTGACAGATAAAAATTCTAAAAACAATGTTAATTTCAACAGAAGTCTAAAGCCCCCAGAGTATTTTTCTATTTAATACTAGAATATTTTTTGTATCTTTAGTATTTTTTTATAAGTAACATACACATGTATTATACATTAATGTATGTAATAATCTAAAATATATATTTTGTTTCTTCGCTCTAGAAACTGTTATTATACCAGATTTCTTCAAAACCAGCTCAGTACTCCTTGCATAAATGACTTCTCTTTTGTGTCTTTTATAAGATATAAACTAATGTGATATATATGTAAAACATGTCCTATATGTTATATAGGTGTGTATAAACTACTACCATACCGAATTTCATAGTTTTCATATAATTGCTGGAAATATTTTCTAATTAGCCTATTTATAGTTTCACTCAACATAAACGAAAATCATTACCTAGAAATAAAGAATTATATATCTGAGTCACACCAAAGAAAATGTTACTTTTTGGTAAATACATAACACAATTACATTGAGATGTTACCGAACACCTGAGAGCCGAGTTATAACATCACCTGTATCAAAATGTCGTACCTACAACAATTTACCTGAATACAACAGTCCGAGAACTGGTGTTCTTTGACAGAAATATTTTTTTTTATTATACATAAATTGCAATAGTATTTTTTCTAAATTGGTACATTCTAAGTGATTTCAGAGCGTTTTACACATAATACTTACACTTTGCTAGGAAACAAATAAAATGAAAACCCAGTAAATTATATATTTTAAAATGATTTAATTAAACACAAAGTAATTTATACCAAATTAACAAAATTACCAAATCAACCGATGCATTTAGAATATTTTATTTAAATTCCTTACAGTGATGTTAATAAATATCTTTTGGTGGAGGTCTGCCATAAAACAATTTCCATGATACAGGATGAATGATCTGTGTCATAAGTTCTTTCTCAACGTTAAACAATGGAATGAACTTTGATAAACAATTTATAATCTCATAAGCATCTGGAATATTGTCCCCCTCTGAGCAGTACTTATATAAAATTAAACAAGGAAGTGACTTCTCAGTACTGATTTTATATAACAAACTTGCAAATCCTCCTCCATATATTTTGAGCCCAGTATCAGTTGGTTCATGTCTGACCAGATCTATATTATTTATCTCATTTTTGTATAAGCCTTGATCATTCATTACATATCTAAAAGGTGATGCTGAAATATATTTCTTCTCATGAGCAAAGCTACTTGTTAATATTACAATATCTTTGACATTTTTTTCACTGAATGAATCGACGATTTCTTCCAAGAATTTCCGCGCGTATTTGAAAATAAGGGGCGCCCGTATTTGCAAAACAACTGTATTTCTTGCTTGACACTTGTACAGTTCACAACAACCCGATAAACTGTTCGACTTTAAATCATAAGGGTCATATCCCAGAACTGGCATAACCGCAGGACTATACAAGGATGCAATTTTTTTCATTTGTAAAGATGAAATCAGTAAATCACATACAAGTTGTCCGATGTTTCCTACAGCAACACTAGGAATTATTAGAGTACATCCATTCAAATCACTATCTTCTACATTTTTCCATTTGTTTATAAGCACCATTGTTGATTTCAGGCTCTACAACATGTATAAAATATGCCTAAACTAAGATACAAAACTGACTAAGTAGGTATAAAAAAAAGTTCAAAATCATTATATAGATACCAAAAATCTTTGTCTGTTTACACCACAGTCCTCTTTCGTTTTTTCATTACTAGTAACCCAGTTTATTTCATAAATTATTACTGCCAACTCATAAACTTTTTGAAATGAAAACTTATATAGGCACATTGAACGGTATTTTTAGCAGGAGATAAATTTATAATTTCGCATCATGACATACTAGTAAACGTGGCCGACTGTACCTATTGCATTTGCGCGGCTTATGTCAGACTAACGACGCGTAGTATAGGGGCCTGGTACATGTAATATTGATATTTTGCAGCTTATCATACGATTGATTGATTAATAGACTTTTTTTTAAATTTTGAAAGGCCCTTTACCTTCACTCTTCAAGGACTATTACTTCCATGTGTTTAGGTATATTGAACAGCGACTAAATTTAAACCGTTACGATCAAATCGGTGACGTTCATTCGATATTACTAAATTTCACTTGACATTAAGTGCGCTCAAGTCTATTATACAATCAATCGAGTATGTACTGCTCCATCCCACAAAAACTACCTTTATTGTCTGACAAGGAGTGCATCGTTCCAATAATTACGGTTTTACTATTACATGTTATCACCATAAAGTAATATTATTTATGTTAAATACAATTAAAGTTAAGAATATAATAACAAATTATTCAATACTACAAGTTTTTATTTGCTTCTTGTTACTACAAATTACAAGAGTGATGTAACAAATTGCTCGAATAAGTACGTACCATAAGAATTGATTAATGTATTATATTTACATATGGTTATAGAATTAATACACTAATCTGTAAATATTGATAAATTTGTATATCAGGAAGGATGTAAAAATATTGGAAAAATTACGTGTACGATCAAGGAATTCCCGCCAGGAACGAAATTCCTTAACGTAAAAACAAAAATATTTGAATAAAATATACATTTATTAAAAATGACATATAAATCTGTGAATTATAAATTATATAAAAAATTGCAAAACAAAAATATGTTTTATTTAGCATTAGAATAACCGATCTCTCGATAATTGTCTTTGTTTTTGGATTGTTCCGTGCCCATCAACGCCATGATTCTGCCGTGCAGTTCTCCAGTATACTATTTTTATATATGCTGCCGTGCTACTATAAAGAAGCACTAGCAAGCTGCGACAAAGGGGTAATGTTGAGAACAGTTCTGCTGTTAAATAAAAAAACGTTTCGAATTAAAAAAAATCATTAATTGATTCTTATATCAATTTTGTACATTTAAAAATATAATTAAAATTAGCCTAGAAGTTTTCAGCGGGATCTTAGTCTGTCATTTAGTGGATTTTATATTTTATTTATGATATTGTGTTATTTCTCTATATATTTTGTAATATTGGTAGCGTTTTACGAAATATATTTCGGTTGTTGTGCACAAGCGAATTAGATTAGAAATAAGACTATGAAATAGAAATAAAATAAATAATACAATGAATACTCAGATGCCCCAAAAATACCCTGGAAAGTTCTAACAAGGGGCCACTATTTTATTATAACATTGAAATTATCAGTAATATTATTTCCTACTCAATAATGGCCGTAATAATCTACAAGATTTGTTATAAAAAATCACCTATAAATCGATACAAATACACTAATACAAATTTATCGATATATTAATGATGTCCATATGTGTATTGACATAACTATTATCACAGATTACACTAAATATATGTACTGTTTATTCTACTTCCTTGAACGAATATAATTAAATGGCATTCAAAGCCATTTTTAATTTATTTAAAATTATAAAAACATAAATCTACTTCTGATATAAAACGAACGCATTGGTATAATACTGATTCTTATACTGATTATGACAGGAAAAGAACGAGTTGATCCACAATTGGAAAATTTCGTTTTTGCTGAAACCCAAAAGCAAAGATTTCAGGTTAGTGAATCGTCTCCATAAGACGATGACTATTATCTATCAATTTAGTAGTATGAAATTCCGTATAATACTAGTGAATTGAAACTTTTGGATTAATTATACAAATGTAAGTGCGTAGTTTTTAAAGCAACAGAGTATGTACGACCTTTGCCCAAATTTCTTGAAGTCTATATATACTAAGTAATAAATCTCAGAACTTGTTTCTGTTTTTGGAAGACAAAACAGTACTTATAACCTTTACTGTTTTAAGTCTGTATATATATCTAATTATAAGAAATCTTTATCAACATTACAATGTAATATTCACAACCGGTAATGGATATCTATAAATTGTTTTAGGAATAAATCTTGAGTCGAACTTATGGTAGTGTAACTGGTTTCAGGTTCTTGTCCACGGCCTCACAGACACATGTTGGGAAACATGTATGGGACGACCAACCACTAGGCTTGATTCTAAGACTGAGGCATGCATAATGAACTGTGTTGAAAGGTTTATTGATGCTACTACATTAATCACTAAACGTCTTATGAACACGACCAAATACCGCTCAGACGCACCTCTTGAGTTCCAATAATCAAATACTGATAAAATGTTTTCAAGTATAAAAAACTTTCTACATCGCCACAAGAGGAAATTCCTTGTAACAGGAGTAGTTGTCGGTGGACTCTACATTTTGACAAACTATGCTCAAAGAAAATTAAGAGAATGGCAAGAGAAAGAGGCAAAACGGTTTTTCGAGATGACACGTAAGAAACAACATTTTGAAAGTACAGAGCGCACTTGCAACCAAACAATACTTTCGCTAACTAAAATAGTCTCTGAAAGTATTCTAAGTGTACTAAACACTGAAGAAATAGTTCAGAAGTTACAGGAGAATCCAGAGAACAAACTTTCACTATGGGAGCAATTAAAAATTATGATATTCACAAGAATATGTGTCCTTGTGTATGCTCTGTGCATATTACATATTATGTTGAGAGTTCAACTCAATATTATTGGTGGATACCTCTATAGAGATTCTGTTTATGATGACAATCATCTTGTGGATAGCAATTTACAGTCAAAATACTTGTCACTGTGCCATCACTTTGTAGGAAAAGGTGTAGAAGATTTAATAAAACAAATTGAGAAGGCTGTTAAAAGGGTTGTCGAACCTGTTTTGCTCAAAAAGAAAATCACATTACAGGAAGTCGAACAGATGTTTTGGTCTATCCAAACTATTCTGTGTACTGATACTGTTGAAGGTGATCCTGTAAAAAAGATGGTTCACTATCTGGTTGGTCACACGGAAATAAATGATGCAAAATTAGATACAATAGTCAAAGAAACAATGGATGTTCTTGAAAGTGATGAAATCACTTCCATTGCAATATCTTTGGTCAGTAGGAGCTTTTCCTCTACAATTGACGAGGTTGCCAATGTATTTGTCTCTAAATCATTGCCAGTAAATAAGAATCATTTGGAAGTTGATGACCGTATCGTAACAAATGGGGCTCTAAGGCTGGGGACACCTGCTGAAACTGAACCATTTGTTGATGTCAACAAAGCTGAAATTCATTTTGTTAAGTTGCTCCCACTTATGAATGAGCTTATCACAAAGAATACTTGCAAGAATAATACAAACATTCCAGATCTATTGACTCAGCAGCTCACAGTTAATGAAAAATTGAAGTTACTGGGTGCTAATATTTATGAAGTTTTTAGTAGTGCATAAACATGATATAATTTGTATAAAAAAATATCAATATTAAGTAAACCCTGGAGAGGTATAGTGACTAATGTGAAAAGATTGGCAATGGTTTATTACTCAATAAACCATTTGCCATTTAATAATATCTCTTATTTCTTTAGAACCTACTTTGTAAAGCTTTAAGTTGATTCACTTTAATTTTTTGATGTTCAATTTGAGACCTGATTAGATAATTTATCTAATGTGATGTTTATAATTAATTTTGGTGTTTAGGTGTCCGTATATTTTGGGAATAATAAAAAACATTGGTGGTATATATTATTTTTTTCATTTTTTATTATATTAACTTACTTTTCCTTACATAATCTTCTTCTATCTATATATGTACAGGGGGTCCTTACTTATGGGACAATCTACCATCAGGCTTGATTCCAAGATGTTCAAAATGTATTATTGAATTTTTCTTTGGGATAGTTCTAAATAGATTCCAAATATATCAACTAAATTTCGTGCCAAATTGCGAGTCTTAGTTTTTAAATTAACATGTGCCTCACACGGCACGCCAGACAAAGTTTTAAATGGAAATGTTCTGGATTATATCAACACATTATATACAATATTGATAAGGTATCTCTTCTGATTTTTTGCTAAATTGGTTCAAAGATTATTCAAGGTCAAAATATCGAAGTTCTAATTCTATGGCTTTTACATTTTTATCGTGGTTCAATAATCCAGAAATGTAAAAAGGGTTATAATTTATATTATCAGTGGTTTTCTTTTTCAGAAAACTTCCAAGTTAACCATGATCCTAAACAGTTACACAATTTTTATTTTAAAGGTGAGTTTAAGAACTTAGAATTTTGGGATAGAAACCCTACTTTTCAATTTAAACTTTTTAATAAGAAACTGATTATGCCGCCCTCTATTAGATTTTACTTTACCTATTTTACATTAAACTACGATGAAAATGAAGAAAACCATAGAATAGTCTAGAATTTTGACATCAGATAACTTTTGTATGAGAGTTTTTGGCGGGATCTTGGTCTGTCATGTAGTGGATTTTATTTTTTATTCATAATCTTGTGTTACTTGACTCTATGTTGTGTAAAATTGGTGGTGTTTTATATAATATAGTTTGTTTATTGTACATAAGTTAAGTGAATTGAAAATAATACCACAGACCATGAATTCTGAGATGCCACAAATACTCCATGGAAAGTTCTAACAAGATGGCCACCATCTTGTTAGTTCATTGAAATCTTATCAAGAAACTTGTAATATCGATATTCACTTGACAATGGCAGTATAATCTAAAAGATTAGTTGCCAAAAATAAAGGTAAAAAAAACTTGTATGAGTTAACTTAGCAACAAATAAAAAAATGAACGTTTTTTGTAGAGCGTTAAATTTGGGTGTTGATATAATCCATTATTAGTTCATATCTTAAAAAAATGAAAAGTATTAACTGAACTTGAGATTTATTTATTTATATTTTTTGGCGGGATCTTAGTGTGTCATTTAGTGGATTTTATACTTTATTCATTATCTTGTGTTATTTGAGTGTATATTTTGTAATATTGGTGGTGTTTTACGTAATGTTTTATGAATGGGAAATAATATAAAAAAAACTCCATCGAAAGTTCTGGCAAGGGAGTCACCGCCTCGTTAGATCATTGAAATTATCACAAGACACTTGTTATATTAGATACGTACTCGACAATGGTAATAATCTGGAAGAGTCATTGCCAAATCTATACATATAATAAAAACGTAAATCTTACGTGTCTGTAACTTTGATTTTCGTAAAAAAAAATGTTGCCGGTTTCGAGGAATAAGTAATAGAATACATTTCTATCATTTTTGAAAATGTCTGTTTGTATGGACATATTTTTTTTTTCGAATTGACTACGCTATTGACCAAACGAGGTCTTAACAGCTTCACCGGACTACTAAGGCGAGCGCTTAAGGCACTCAGCCGATTTTATTTTGACAACTAGCTCAAGGGTGCGCGGCACACCTCGGCTTTGGCTGTTGCCTGATACATGCAATTCGCGACCTATCTGAGCTAACCTAAGCTAAGCTAACTATTCATACATATATGAGTTGTTGAAACATATGTGTACCAAGCATACATACCTCAACAACCCATATATATATATTT
>MU159743.1:105787-117713 GCA_015888305.1 Antheraea pernyi
AGTTTAAAACAAAATAGCTCATTAGTTAAATATCTGCCTGTAAAAATCGCATGAAAATCGGTTCAACCGACCGCTCTTGGTTAACAAAATAAAATAGTCTAAGTTACTTCTTATATTGTGAGAGATATTCCACTGCAGCCGAAAGCGAATAGAAAACCTACATTACTTCTTAGGATGTCTGTTAAATAGCATGGTAACTTGTAGAAGATACCAGTTTACACCCCAGATAACTCGGTTCAACCGTTTTGGAAATAAGAATGTGGACGAAGCCGCGGACAAATAAAATGGAATATGTCAACCGCTATAATTTCGGCTATCTGCCAGTAAAATTCTTTCTAATATACGTCTAGCTGTTTTGGAGATTACCCGGAACAGACAAACAAAGGGACAAAATATAATAATATAAAAATACCGAGGAAATATAAAAAAAAATATTTTTGTTATTTGTAGTCATTCACCAAAAAGCTGTTATTTTAATTTTACGTACACACTCTTTATTTTTATAATACGTAATAGATTGCAAATTAAAAATTGGAAACAAAACTAACGTAGAATACATTTTTTGAATAGGAACAAAAAATAAACTTTGAAAATGTTTGCGATAGAAACTTACCACGTTACCATGGCAACGTATAGAATACTAATTATAACATGCAACACACTCTAAAAAATGCCCGATTTTGAAACATTCTTCATTTGCGCTCCGTTCCTATTGGTCTTAGTGTGATATATAACATAAAGCCTTCCTCGATAAATGAGCTATCTAAAACCGAAATTTTTTTCCAAATCGGACCAGTAGTTCTTGAGATTAGCGCGTTCGACCATCCAAACAAACAAACTCTTCAGCTTTATATATTAGTATAGATATATTAAGGTTTTATCGTGAACGTAGTACTTTAACAGTGATGCCTGTTCAAAGAAACAGACAGATATTTCTAAAAATGATTTAGAAGTATTTAGAGAGTCCTCCTCGCGCGCCTTCTCCGCCGCCTCCTTCTGTGAGATGACCTTCTCGCAAAAGGAGGCCACAATATTACATGCATCCTCGCTGCCGAGCATGGCTTTCACCACGTTTGGCAGCAAGAGATCCCGCCCAACCACCGCAACCAGAGTGCGACGTTGCTCCTCCCACGTAGCACACTCAGACAGCGTGTCCGTTTCGAACGTCACACTCGTGGCATACGGCGGCTGACTTCCTGCGTGCTATCCGGTGCAGGTATCAACCGAATCACCCGTGCCCAGTCAGCACCTATACCAGACAGAACGACAGGGAACCCCAACTCCTCCCCATCCACTCCGGCAGGACCGTGCGGACGGCATTGATCGTGTATCGACGGGAACGCGCGTCCGCCAGGTCCTGCCTCCTTACGAGCAGGCGCAGAGGAGGTCCTCAGGAGCACTTACTCTTCTCTCCTCAATCTCCCTGGGAACTAGAGGCTACCCTATAAGTTTATTGGCAAGCACTTCCGTCTCTAGCTCCCAGGGAAGGGAGCTAGCGAGCACCATGGCCGCCGCCGATGACACTGTCCGGTATCCTCATATCACCCTCAGGACCACGGTGCGCTGCGTACTTCGCAGCTGTCGTACATTGGTGGCGCTGAGGGCGTCCAACCACAATGGCGCACCTTAGACGGCCATGTAGTATACAACCCCCCTATAGAGGCGGTGACAGGCGCCGCCGCACCCTATGTAATAACCTGGGATGGAAGAGCACGGTTCACCGCTGCTTCTAGGGGAAACAAGTGAGAGCACAATATCTTTCTGAGGTGTTGGTTCCCGTATGAATATCATCGCGCGAATGAAATGCGTGGCCAGGGAAGTGAAGTATGTTCGTCGTAAATCCACAAACTTAGTCCACATACGCGCTCGGCGGCAGAGGGGTTTTAGTCAGTAGGAGTCGGACACAACCCTGACGTTGTCCCTCGGCAGTTTGAATGGTATTCAATGCAGGATATCTCCCTCTATAAAAAAAGCGATATCGCCTGCTCTCATAAGTGGGAATGTATTTTATGAACGGCCCCTTTTTCAAAAAAGCTTTAGGTCGAGGATGTCTGTGGTCATATAGAAAGAAAGAAAGAAAGAAAGGTAGGATGGAAGAAAGAAATACCCTATTGCATATGACATGACATAGATTAATAAACTTAATAAGCTCACACTCTTGCAATAACACGCGAGTGATATTTTGAACAAGATACTTGATAATATAAAACCTATGCTGTAAATATCTTAATAAAATCAGAAATATTTCCGGAATTCTTTTCCCATTTATAAAATCATAGCGCATTAACGGAATTTACAATCTCTAATTTTTATATTATCATAAGAAGGTAACTTAATCATTTACCTATTTTTAAAACTGATTAACTGCTAAATACTTTATTGCTATATGTTAATCCACATATCCTTAAATAAAAAGTAGTTAATGCACAACTTTTAGGTATTTCTTATAAGTATAATTATTACATTATTAATAAAAAGAAAGAGTCTTTCGAAACGCCATATGCCTAAATTATAATTCCATCTAAATTATACATGACAATCTTAATACGTCCCACGGTCCATTGGACTTTAATGCGCCGAATATAAATATAACTATGGCTTATCTTAACCTAAATTTAAGTTATTTCTGAAGAATGCTTTTTCGTCTGTTTATAAATATGTTTAGCTATAATTCACTGAAGCTAATGCTTTATCTTGTCGCCTGTCGTGATGAGTGACAATAGTCTAAGAATTCATAGTAAAATAAAACTGAAAATACTCTGTGAGAGATATCTTTGGGATTATCCATCTCCTGACGTATAAAGTTTATAATTAATTTTCATCTACTTTAATGCCATACTGTGTTAATAGAAACCTACACAAATTCTTCAACTGTCTCCTAGATTCAAAGTAACAAAAATTACAATGTGTGTTGTTTTTTAATAATTATTTAGCACGAGCTTTTGCTCGCGGCTTCGCTCGCATTAATGTGGATTGAATATATCCCTAGCAACAGTTTTTTTTTAAAGAAAAGTACCTTCTTGGTAAGTTCTTTCCGTGTATGCAAGATTTCATGTTGATTGACCGAGTAGTTAGGGTGTAACAAACAAACATACTCACTTAAACATTTATAACACTAGTTGGGATAGAAAATACCATGAGAACGAGTTCCGATCGAACCGTCGACTTGAGCGGTTGTCCGTTTTGCTGCGCGCGCTAAGTTCGATTTTAATACTCGTGATTTAGTGACGTCAGTTATTGTTTGTTTCGATCCGGCACACCTGCGCTTCACAGGTGCGCTGCACCTGCGTTCTTTTTCTTGGAACTGAGTGAGACCTTTCCTTGTATTTATTTATTGCTTTATCTATTTCTTGGTATATTTATTTATTTACTCTACGATATTTCTAGAAGATACTCTGCACTCGATTCTCGCTCTAAATCAATAAAAAAATAAGTAGATACTTAATGTTTGACCTAAGTATCTACAAAAATACAGAAATTATACACAATCCTCTACGCGTCTATGTTAAAGCACACTGTCATTGACCGTCGGGTGATTTCACTTTCACTTGAAAGTAAATGTGGTAACGTCAGGAACAGAACCAAAGGGTTTATTGTCCGGCTTATTATCGAAAGTTATTAACTCCGTGTCGTCCGTTGTAGCTTTTGGCACCGGTCATTGCACATAGGTGTATTACGATTGTGTTTATACTTTTGAATGTCTTAGAACAAAGTTTAAGTTAAGTTTTCTTGGTTGTTTATTAGTATTTGTTTTGATATTATAATTTTATATATGTGGCCATGAGTGTCATAACCTACAATACTATGAGTGTTTAACCTTTTACCTGGCATACAGTAAGCAAAACTATAAGAAGAACTTTAGTATCATATGTATCTATAGAGTTCTCGCTATCTGAAATTACCAGTACGGTGTGTTTTCAACTGGCGTTATGATTAATCCATCAAGTTCTAAATAACTTTTAGTTGTTTGGCACTTGAGGCATAGGTATAATCTGTGTTACTAGCAATGTATCAGAACTTCTAACAAAGCTGCCGACTTATTTGACGTTTATTAAGGGCAAGCTGTGCCCGCGACTGCGTCCGTGTGAAACCTATTGTAAAAAAACAATGATTAATAAAATTATCTGAATGTATTAAGTCCATTTACTTAATTAATATTACAATAACTTTTGATAGAGTGAAACGATTTTAATGAAACCAAGACTAAATGTTACTCGAGGATATACTTTATGATTTTTTTTGAGGTTGGTTCGTGATAGCAGTACTTCAGCAGTAAAGCGTGTTCAAACAAACAGACAGACATTTCTAAGAATGATTGAAATGTATTTTATTATTTATTGCACTCCCACTCCCCTCTTCTCCTCTCCCTCTCCCTATCCTAATCCCTTCCCCCAAAGGGTGGCAACGCACTTGCGACTCCTCTAGTATTGTTGGTGTCCATGGACGGTGATGATCACTTAACAGCAGGTGACCCACCTGTTTGTTTGCCACTTCTGGCATAAAAAAAGACACCTGCAACATTTTTGTTTTCAGAAGAATCTAAAAAGTACATACACGTTAGATTAACATTCTTATTATATGTATAGATAGGTTAATTAAGGATAGCTTAAGACTACAATAAACACTGATATGTATATTCAGACCGTTACATCCATTTTTGAACCGATCTAAAAGAAATATCTATAAGTAATTACGGAATTTGTAATCTTCTGTTCAAAGTTACATCAGCACTGAAATATATTAATAAAAAAAAAATACAATAGATTTTTATGGAATACTCAACAGCGACGTCTAGCAACTGTGTCAACACTTATTCAACCATCAAGGTTGTAATTTATACCAAATGATTATCATGAAAGAATATACACTCGATTCATCCATGGTTCCGATACACGGTATCAATATGATGCGGCACAGCGTAGTGATATTGCCGCAAACTAACATTGCGCACGCAGACTACGTCCGCGCCAATAACACGCCAGGTATCGTCGAGCGCGCGCTTCTCGCTTCGACAAAATATCGACGCAAACGTGAACATACACCCGACTAAGTAATACAGTAATCCGTGTTAGTCTCGACGTGAATTCACAACACTGGATTTTATATACAGCCGGAATATATCTGTGAAATCACTCGACGAAACATCTATCACTTTATATCGGAATTATTCAGTATTTTTTGACATGTGAGTACAGTTATGTTGTTTTTTTTTAAGTATTTACAACTGCATATATTGCGATTAAACGTTTCTTATCTAACTGGTCATAGAAATAAAATGTTGAAATCGATATGAACGAGCACGATCGAGAAAGATAAAGTTCTAGTGATTCTTTTTCTGTCACTTATTGATTATTTATTTATATCATATTAGTAAATGAAAACTGATTTAATTTACGCATGATTTTCAATAAATATTGAATAACATTTGATACCATAATAATTGTAGATCCTTTATTTAAACAGTGAATTCTTTATTCTCATACAATATTTTATTCCTTACGTTTACGTAATAATAAATTATAAATACTCAATATCGTATCTACACGTATTTTTAAAAATATTTAATACGAAACTAGAACATTTTTAGATCTCAATTAACTTCCTTTTGTGCACTTAAGTGAAAACCGAGTACGTTATTTAATGTATTAAATTCCTATGCTAAATCAATACATTAGCTACTTCATACGTTCACTTTTTATCGATCCGCTCATAATTTCCACGAACTACCTATTGTTCAATTTCAAGATATATACGTATTCATTTGTGAATACTGCAATTTCGATTGTATGGTTCACAAATGTATATTTGTATGAATAGCTTAGAATAGTTAGCTAGGACAGACGTGTCTTTTTCCAGGAAACAGCCCAAGCCGAGGTGTGCGTGCACCCTTGTGTATGTTACCCAAAACCAAAATCGGCTGAGTGCCCTAAGCGCTCGGCCTTAGTAGTCCGGTGAAGCTGTAAAGACCTTGCCAGGTCAATAGCATAGTCAGTTCGAAAAAAAATAAAAAAACCATGAGAACACAGACTGAAGCGTACGAATTCGTAAAAGTAATTCTTTATTTACAGATGTATATTGTATATTAGCACTGATTTATACATAAACCGTACAACTGTTGTATTTATATAACTTTAATAATATTATAAAAGAAATACAATAAAACACGAAACTAACCGTCATATCATAAATTGAAGATAACAAAAAAAATGTCTTCAACTGCGGAAGCAACACCGCTATGTCTTTTTATAACATGAACAGCAAATCGCTCGCTGCCATGTTTCGACTTTAATTATATAGGTTGAATGTTTTGTCAGTAAAAATATTTCTGGAGGATACTCTGCACTAGATTCTCGCTCTAAAAAAATAAAAAAATAGGTACTTAATATTTGACCTAAGTATCTACAAAAATACAAAAATTATACACAATCCTCTACGCATCTATGTTAAAGCACACTGTCATTGACCGTCGGGTAATTTCACTTTCACTTGAAAGTGAACGTGGTAACGTCAGGAATAGATGCAAAGAATTTATTGTCCGGCTTATTATCGAAAGTTATTAACTCTGGTGTCGCCCATTGTAGTTTTTGGCACCGGTGATTGCACGTAGGTGTATTACATTTGTGTTTATACTTTTGAATGTCTTAGAAAAAACTTTAATTTAAGTTTTCTTGGTTGTTTATTAGTGTTTGTTTTGATAATATTATTTTATATGTTAAATGTGACCATGAGTGTCATAACCTATACCAGAATATTGTAGTCCGTGAAGCTGTAAAGACCTTGCCAGGGCAATAGCGTAGTCAGTTCGAGAAAAAAAAATCGAGTGTTTAACCTTTTACCTGCTATACAATAAGCAAAACTATAAGAAGAACTTTAGTATCGTATATCGTGAAAATATATATCTATAGAGTTCTCGTTACCTGAAATTACTAGTACGGTGCGTTTTTGACTAACGTTATGATTAAGCCATCAAGTTCTAAATAACCTTTATTTGTTTGGCACTTAATGCATAGGTATAATCCTTGTTAGTAGCAATGTATCAGAACTTCTAACAAAGCTGCCGACTTATTTGACGTTTATTAAGGGCAAGCTGTGCCCGCGAATCCGTCCGTGTGAAACCTATCGCAAAAAAAAACAATGACTAATAAAATTATCCGAGTGTATTAAGTCCATTTACTTGTCTACTTTTATCTCGTACTTAAGCCGCGTCGTCATTAATATTACAATAACTTTTGATAGAGTGAAACGATTTTAATGAGACCAAGACAAAATGTTACTCGGGGATATACTTTGTGATTTTCTTTGAGGTTGGTTCGTGAACGCAGCACTTCAGCAGTAATGCGTGTTCAAACAAACAGACAGACATTTCTAAAAATGATTGTAATGTATTTATTTATTTATTGCAAGACACCAGCAACATTTTTTTTTTCACAAGAATCTAAAAAGTACATACACGTTAGATTAACATTCTTATTATATGTATAGATAGGTTAATTAAGGATAGCTTAAGACTACAATAAACACTGATATGTATATTCAGACCGTTACATCCATTTTTGAACCGATCTAAAAGAAATATCTATAAGTAATTTGTTATCTTCTGTTCAAAGTTACATCAGCACTGACATATATTAATTAAAAAAAATACAATAGATTTTTATGGAATACTCAACAGCGACGTCTAGCAACTGTGTCAACACTTATTCAACCATCAAGGTTGTAATTTATACCAAATGATTATCATGAAAGAATATACACTCGATTCATCCATGGTTCCGATACACGGTATCAATATGATGCGGCACAGCGTAGTGATATTGCCGCAAACTAACATTGCGCACGCAGACTACGTCCGCGCCAATAACACGCCAGATAACGTCGAGCGCGCGCTTCTCGCTTCGACAAAATATCGACGCAAACGTGAACATACACCCGACTAAGTAATACAGTAATCCGTGTTAGTCTCGACGTGAATTCACAACACTGGATTTTATATACAGCCGGAATATATCTGTGAAATCACTCGACGAAACATCTATCACTTTATATCGGAATTATTCAGTATTTTTTGACATGTGAGTACAGTTATGTTGTTTTTTTTAAAGTATTTACAACTGCATATATTGCGATTAAACGTTTCTTATCTAACTGGTCATAGAAATAAAATGTTGAAATCGATATGAACGAGCACGATCGAGAAAGATAAAGTTCTAGTGATTCTTTTTCTGTCACTTATTGATTATTTATTTATATCATATTAGTAAATGAAAACTGATTTAATTTACGCATGATTTTCAATAAATATTGAATAACATTTGATACCATAATAATTGTAGATCCTTTATTTAAACAGTGAATTCTTTATTCTCATACAATATTTTATTCCTTACGTTTACGTAATAATAAATTATAAATACTCAATATCGTATCTACACGTATTTTTAAAAATATTTAATACGAAACTAGAACATTTTTAGATCTCAATTAACTTCCTTTTGTGCACTTAAGTGAAAACCGAGTACGTTATTTAATGTATTAAATTCCTATGCCAATTCAATACATTAGCTACTTCATACGTTCACTTTTTATCGATCCGCTCATAATTTCCACGAATTACCTATTGTTCAATTTCAAGATATATATAAAATGTAGTGTTAAGTCTAGAGAGTTAAATAATATAATGGGCATGAGTTTATTTAAGTTATTATCCATACTTTTGAAATTCTTAGTACAAATTTTACTTAAGGTTCCCTTTGTTGTTTATTAGTATTTGTTTTTAATTTAGCATTTTATGTGTTAAATGTGACCAAAAAGATATATCCAAGAATACTGCGAGTTTCTAACCTTTCACCTGGTATATTTACTTTATGGCATATATCATTATGATAAAACTCAAACTTCTAAGTCTTCGTCTATCTATATACCCATATGATACATAATATCAGATAAAATATAAAGTAACCACAAAACATAAATTATATGTAATTTAATAATTAATTTCATTTACACTGGCGTTATTACCTTTAACTGTAACTTCTAACAAAGCTGCCGACTTATTTGACGTTTATTAAGGGCAAGCTGTGCCCGCGACTGCGTCCGTGTGAAACCTATTGTAAAAAAACAATGATTAATAAAATTATCTGAATGTATTAAGTCCATTTACTTAATTAATATTACAATAACTTTTGATAGAGTGAAACGATTTTAATGAAACCAAGACTAAATGTTACTCGAGGATATACTTTATGATTTTTTTTGAGGTTGGTTCGTGATAGCAGTACTTCAGCAGTAAAGCGTGTTCAAACAAACAGACAGACATTTCTAAGAATGATTGAAATGTATTTTATTATTTATTGCACTCCCACTCCCCTCTTCTCCTCTCCCTCTCCCTATCCTAATCCCTTCCCCCAAAGGGTGGCAACGCACTTGCGACTCCTCTAGTATTGTTGGTGTCCATGGACGGTGATGATCACTTAACAGCAGGTGACCCACCTGTTTGTTTGCCACTTCTGGCATAAAAAAAGACACCTGCAACATTTTTGTTTTCAGAAGAATCTAAAAAGTACATACACGTTAGATTAACATTCTTATTATATGTATAGATAGGTTAATTAAGGATAGCTTAAGACTACAATAAACACTGATATGTATATTCAGACCGTTACATCCATTTTTGAACCGATCTAAAAGAAATATCTATAAGTAATTACGGAATTTGTAATCTTCTGTTCAAAGTTACATCAGCACTGAAATATATTAATAAAAAAAAAATACAATAGATTTTTATGGAATACTCAACAGCGAAGTCTAGCAATTGTGTCAACACTTATTCAACCATCAAGGTTGTAATTTATACCAAATGATTATCATGAAAGAATATACACTCGATTCATCCATGGTTCCGATACACGGTATCAATATGATGCGGCACAGCGTAGTGATATTGCCGCAAACTAACATTGCGCACGCAGACTACGTCCGCGCCAATAACACGCCAGGTATCGTCGAGCGCGCGCTTCTCGCTTCGACAAAATATCGACGCAAACGTGAACATACACCCGACTAAGTAATACAGTAATCCGTGTTAGTCTCGACGTGAATTCACAACACTGGATTTTATATACAGCCGGAATATATCTGTGAAATCACTCGACGAAACATCTATCACTTTATATCGGAATTATTCAGTATTTTTTGACATGTGAGTACAGTTATGTTGTTTTTTTTTAAGTATTTACAACTGCATATATTGCGATTAAACGTTTCTTATCTAACTGGTCATAGAAATAAAATGTTGAAATCGATATGAACGAGCACGATCGAGAAAGATAAAGTTCTAGGTGATTCTTTTTCTGTCCTTTATTGATTATTTATTTATGTCATACTAGTAAATGAAAACTGATTTAATTTACGCATGATTTTCAATAAATATTGAATAACATTTGATACAATAATAATTGTAGATCCTTTATTTAAACAGTGAATTCTTTATTCTCATACAATATTTTATTCCTTACGTTTACGTAATAATAAATTATAAATACTCAATATCGTATCTACACGTCTTTTAAAAAATATTTAATACGAAACTAGAACATTTTTAGATCAAAGTCTCAATTAACTTCCTTTTGTGCACTTAAGTGAAAACCGAGTACGTTATTTAATGTATTAAATTCCTATGCTAAATCAATACATTAGCTACTTCATACGTTCACTTTTTATCGATCCGCTCATAATTTCCACGAACTACCTATTGTTCAATTTCAAGATATATGTAAAATGTACTGTTAAGTCGAGAGAGTTAAATAATATAATGTACATGAAAATATTCCGCTGATCTTATTCTAGATACCTACTCGTACATAAGTATACCTTTTGCATGTTCATATACCTTTTGTATGTTGTGACATCCGTTGTTTACTGTGTTATTTTGCATTCGTTTATAAGAAAAAAAACTCGTATTGGATTTACAAATGGAATGGAAAATACTTTGATATCAAATTATTCACTGTCTGTTTCATAAAATATTTGGTTGATACTTGGTTTGTTCTTAATGTATAATGATTCAATCGATCAATGTTTTCATTATTTTCGTTCGAAAACATCCAAGATTCATTATTCATTTTCCACTGTTCATAAAGACTATAACTCTTAAATGTTACACTGGAAAATATTTGGTTGATACTTGGTTTGTTCTTAATGTATAATGATTCAATCGATCAATGTTTTCATTATTTTCGTTCGAAAACATCCAAGATTCATTATTCATTTTCCACTGTTCATAAAGACTATAACTCTTAAATGTTACACTGGTAAGTAAAGAAACATGTTAATCTAATGTTACGTTAATTGGTAGGACCTATTACTGTTGTTAGTTGATTTATACGTAGTTAGAAGCCGATATAATAACAGCGATTGCCCACAGATATATTTTAAATATAAATAAATAATACTATGTTGTATGTGTAAAGCTAAAAGATATATCTAGCAGATCTCGTAATTATATATAACAAGCTTCTGCCCGCTTCTTTGTCCGTGTGGAATATACTTTGGGCTAACGCTAATACGCAGCGGAAACTCCCAAAAGGAAACAAACCCCGATTATGGATGGTTCATAAAACACCCTTCATTATTGCTCCGCTTCTATTGGGTTTAGAGATGATGTATAGCATATAGCATTTCTCGATAAATGAGCTCTCTAACACCGAAAGAATTTTTCAAATCAAACCAGTAGTTCCTGAGATTAGCGTGTTCAACCAAACAAACAAACAAACTTTTCAGCTTTATAATATTACTAGCTGACCCGTGCAACTTCGTCTGCATCGAATCGGTTATGTAACTATTTACGACATCACATTAGCAACTTCAAAAATAACAGTATTTCTCCACTATTTAATGGATGTTATTATACATATAAACCTTCCTCTTC
>MU159743.1:118306-130243 GCA_015888305.1 Antheraea pernyi
CTGATCTTATTCTAGATACCTACTCGTACATAAGTATACCTTTTGCATGTTCATATACCTTTTGTATGTTGTGACATCCGTTGTTTACTGTGTTATTTTGCATTCGTTTATAAGAAAAAAAACTCGTATTGGATTTACAAATGGAATGGAAAATACTTTGATATCAAATTATTCACTGTCTGTTTCATAAAATATTTGGTTGATACTTGGTTTGTTCTTAATGTATAATGATTCAATCGATCAATGTTTTCATTATTTTCGTTCGAAAACATCCAAGATTCATTATTCATTTTCCACTGTTCATAAAGACTATAACTCTTAAATGTTACACTGGTAAGTAAAGAAACATGTTAATCTAATGTTACGTTAATTGGTAGGACCTATTACTGTTGTTAGTTGATTTATACGTAGTTAGAAGCCGATATAATAACAGCGATTGCCCACAGATATATTTTAAATATAAATAAATAATACTATGTTGTATGTGTAAAGCTAAAAGATATATCTAGCAGATCTCGTAATTATATATAACAAGCTTCTGCCCGCTTCTTTGTCCGTGTGGAATATACTTTGGGCTAACGCTAATACGCAGCGGAAACTCCCAAAAGGAAACAAACCCCGATTATGGATGGTTCATAAAACACCCTTCATTATTGCTCCGCTTCTATTGGGTTTAGAGATGATGTATAGCATATAGCATTTCTCGATAAATGAGCTCTCTAACACCGAAAGAATTTTTCAAATCAAACCAGTAGTTCCTGAGATTAGCGTGTTCAACCAAACAAACAAACAAACTTTTCAGCTTTATAATATTACTAGCTGTTGCCCGCGGCTTCACACGCGTTTTTTTTAAATGTATTAAAGAAATGTAAAATTGTAAGTAGGTGTGTACATTACAGAAATGTTTTTCAAAAACATTTGTAACTAAATTTGATACGCACGCCATCTACAACGTAACATGTAACGTGTAGATTAGATATATAAATACTAATAGTACATCGAATGGGATAGGATTTATCATCAGCAATATACCTGGAACTTCAACCTACTATATACCACACTCAGTGCTCACTAACACTATATGAGAAAGTAATGAAAATTTTAAAGTATACATTATCGAACAATATGTGTTAATTTTTTTATTATATTGATATAATCGTATTATCGATATAATTATGTTACTCTTACACATTGCTATAATTTCTGAGTTACGTAGACGCAAACGCGGTAAATAAAACAATATGGCCGCCAAATTGACAAAAAGCGTGCGTATCAAATTTAGTTACAAATATTTTTGAAAAACATTTCTGTAATGTACACACCTACTTACAATTTTAAATTTCTTTAATACATTTTTAAAAAAACGCGTGCCAAAAACATTTGTAACTAAATTTGATACGCACGCCATCTACAACGTAACATGTAACGTGTAGATTAGATATATGAATACTAATAGTATATCGAATGGGATAGGATTTATCATCAGCAATATACCTGGAACTTCAACCTACTATATACCACACTCAGTGCTCACTAACACTATATGAGAAAGTAATGAAAATTTTAAAGTATACATTATCGAACAATATGTGTTAATTTTTTTATTATATTGATATAATCGTATTATCGATATAATTATGTTACTCTTACACATTGCTATAATTTCTGAGTTACGTAGACGCAAACGCGGTAAATAAAACAATATGGCCGCCAAATTGACAAAAAGATGATATAATTCATATTACATACAAATATATGACTTTCAATTATGTATATTTATTCTTGGAGTCCAGTAAAGCACACGTCTCACGCGGTTTTTAATATATTTATGATCAATTTCACACGGACGAATGCACAGGTAGCAGTTCATCACTACATAGTGTACCAATTTAAATAAAACAAGGATCATTTAAATCGGTTCACAATTGACGAAAATATCGATTAACATACATAAAAAATATATATACAACGGAACATAGTAATCTCCTCCTTTTTCAAAGTCGGTTAAAAACAAAGTCTGTTTATTTATTTGTTCGCGATAAAGTCAAAACCTACAGATCGGATTTTCATGCCGTTTTCACCAGTAGATAGAATGATTCATGGGGAAGGTTTAGGTATAATTTGTAAAGGTTTTTTTTATGATCGGGGTGGGACAACGTCTTCCGAGCCCGCTAGTTATCTGCCCGTAAAAGTTCCGTGAAATTCGGTCCAACCATGAAAAACATGTTGTGCCGACTGTACTTAGGTGACATAAGAGGAAGAAGATGAACATAGTGTTGTTCTGAGTTTTGGGATGTCGGCTGCAATTATAAATACTCATGCACGTAAACTTAGCATCATCCTGCTCATTAATATTCCCTAATTCTATAGTCTATCTATAAATGAGAATTGGAACTTGTGACGACTTTACGCCTTAAAGACTCAACACATAAACTTTCGCATATATAAAAGAGCACAGAAAAAGTCCATAGAGTAACATTTATCCATAAAAAACAAAGGTCCTAAGGGATAGGAAAATCTATATCAACGTAGGCGAAACAGGGGTATAAAGCTAGTTTGTTATATAAATACATTTAAAAATATATAATCGTTCGCACTTCATATAGAGTCATACGTGACGCAGTTTCACCGATAGCGAAGTGTATAGGATTAATCTATACAGAGAAAGGAAACAAGGCTGAACAGAATTTCATTTATAAAACAATAAAACCACATGACCTCTTATTTAAAAACGACTAAAATGTAAGAGACCTATATTATAAGCTCATTTGTTTCGTAATTATTTTTAATTTAAAAACGAATGTGACAATATTCAATCAGGAGTTGTTGGCGGGATCTTATATCGTAGTGTTTTTTATATTTTATTCATAATTTTGATTTGACTCTATATTTTGCAATGTTGATAGTATTTTGTGTAATATAATTCGTTTATTGTACTCGAGTGAAGTGGATGGAAAATAATATCACGGAGCATGAATTCTAAGTTGCCACAAAACTACCGGGAAAGTTTTAACAAGAGGGTCACCAACTTTTTAGAATATTGACATAATCACACGACACTTGTAATATTATGACCTCCTCGACAATGGCAGTAATTATCTAGAAGATTGGTTACCAAAAATAAAACAAAAAAATAATTAATAAAATCGAGTAATATCCAAATAGGCAATCGTATTTTTAACATTTTTTTGTTTACGAACACGCTCGTAGAATTTTGTAAGTTATTTAAAAGTAAAAAAACGATTCATTTTAAATTACGACACACAAAAATAACGTCTTATCGACGTCGCGGTAATCGGTTGATATAAAACTTTGATAAAGCTTAAATTGACATATATTATATATTGAGGAGTCACAGAGTTTTTTTTCACTGACTATTTAGTGGGTCACGAGTTTAAAAAGGTTGAGAAACGATGATCTAGCCAGTTACCTAGTTTACAAAGTTTAAACGTGAGATGTGTGACAAAGCATGCGAATTATTATTTCTTGTAACATAACTGTAGCATAAATAAAAAATACAATAACCGAACATAATTTTTCATTTATAATTTTTTTACAAAATTAAAAATTTTTAAAGAAATTATTTGAAAAATCCAAAGGAAAACGTTCAGTTCTTTAGCTCCCATTTTACTACATTACATGGCTGTCTTGTAACAAGATGATTTTGTCTCATTTTCTTCGTTAGTACACTCGTGCTAAACCGAGGCGTGCAGGTAATCTTTATATATAAAATTCTCCTGTACGTGTGTATGTCACTGAATTTCTCCAAAACGGCTGAACCGATTTCGATGAAATTGGACATTTGGACCCGGTAGGTGGCGCTGCGGATTTTGTAGGATTTTTTTAAATTATCAAGACAGGACAACTTCCCCCGGGCCTGCTAGTATTTTATTACATTTTACGATTTATGCTGTTCATTTATGAATACATTTGTTGTTAGGGTTTTTTGTAAAGTCGATAGAGTCCGAAAACTGTGAATATACTTAAACAGAATATTTGCAGAGATATAAACGTCATCGTAGAGTTTTCTATAGATAAGTAGTGTCTGTACAACATAGTTTTTTTTAATATTTTTTAAATAATTTTTCCTATATGGTTCTAGGTTACTTACTTTTATTGATATATTATTGACCCTTGGTCGTTATTGTAGTCCGGTGAAGCTGTTAAGACCTTGCTAGGTCAAAAGCGTAGACAAGAGAAGATGTTTTTTTTTTATGTCATAGATGGCAAACGAACAGGTGGGTCACCTGATGTTAAGTGTTCACCACCGTCCATGGACACTAACAACACAGAGGAGTCGCAAGTGCGTTGCCACCCTTTGGGGGGAAGGGTTAGGGGAAGTAGAGGGAGAGGAGAGATGAAAGGGGAGGGGAGATGAGCCTGGTGAAAAAAAAAAAGATTTTTAAAGATTTATTTATTTATTTATTATTATTTAATATGTATCAAGAAAACGGCATGGTAGCAAATTTTATCCAACCAGATTTAAGTGTTATTACCATTACATAATTCCGAGATTATATAGAATTACGAAGTTTATAGAAACATTTCAGTGCATAAAAAATTACGTAAATCAAAGAAGGCGTTCTGTAGTAAGCACACTAACGGAGAATCAGACTTTGCGATTTATGATAACTCAAATCAT
The DNA here is from genome assembly GCA_015888305.1 of Antheraea pernyi. Lineage (NCBI taxonomy): Eukaryota > Metazoa > Arthropoda > Insecta > Lepidoptera > Saturniidae > Antheraea > Antheraea pernyi. The sequence continues at coordinate 122,949 of MU159743.1, forward strand.
TTTAATGTGATTTTATACATAGGTAGTATGTATTATTAAGAAATCGAGGAAACTATTAAGAATAATAATACTTGTAAAAGACGGGATTAAAAAAAATGAATCAATCTTGATGATTTTTGTACAGGGTAACAATATTGTGTCACTTTACAATCTATAAGAGTACTAGCTGACCCGTGCCCACTTCGTTAGGCGTAATAGGCATTATCAAGCTACAACTTTTTTCTACAACTCAATCATATATCTCTCATCGTTAAGGCAGCGTTCGTAAGAAACATTTTCGTTCGACCATTTTTTCTCTCCGACTTTTTTTTTATTTTTTATTGTAGCACGGCAAAATGACTGCACTGTGCCTGATGGTAAGCACAGTACAATCCAAAAACAACAGCGACCACCGAGTGACACTATCCATCGCCGGTCGCCCCTGTCATGCCGGCTTGCGAACAGCTGGATATGCACAGGCTGATCGAAGCGAATCAATATGACAGGCTTTTTCGCCATGTACATGGTGGTCGCGAACCAGTCGGTCTGTAAAACCCTACCACCCCGCGTATAAGTAATAAATTACATTTCAATCATTTTTAGAAAAGTCTGTCAGTTTATTTGATCACGCATCACGGCTAAATTACTGCGTTCACGATAAAACCTCACCAAGAAAATCATAAGGCATATCCTCGAGAAACATTTAGTCTTGGTGTCATTAATACTGGTCTAGCAAAAGTTATTGTAATAAATACTAATGACGATGCGACTTAAGTACGAGAGAAAAGAACATTACATTAGGTTTCAAGCGGACGGAGTCGCGGGCACAGCTAGTAAAATGAACAATAATAAGTTAACAGATCGAGTTTCTTTCTTGACAACTCTTCTCAACGACTTTACCGACTTTGCAACAGATTTGCCGGATAGTAGGTTCAAGTGTTATGTCAAGCGGGTCTTAATACATAAAGGTTATTACAGGGTGGATTATGTGAACGATAGCGACGTCTGGAAGTGACGCCTCTCTCTGTGCAACCACTAAAAACGAATGTAGCTTTATGTGTATATTATGTAGTAATAATAAAATAAAAATATGTTAGTTACAAAATTAAAAATTTTTAAAGAAATTATTTGAAAAATCCAAAGGAAAAGTGAAAAATTTGCTTATAAAGAGTGAGACAGATAACAGCAAGGAAATCTTTAAAAAAAATGACAGAATTAACGAATTGACGTTCAGTTCTTCAGCTCTCATTTTACCGCATTACATGGCTGTCTTGTTTGGGCCTTCTCATATCCTAAATCAAATAATCTTTTTAATTGTGATTATTGTGTAACTAAGTACCATAGTAATTAGTACTAACGTGTGAGTAGAACTTGTCCTGTTTTGTCAAAATAGATTTGTTTCATGCAAAAGTACGTCTTTACCTGAACGGTCAGGTGCACTAATTATGTCCGACGAAATTGGAAATACAATATGTCAAATTTAACACCCATCATAATACTAGATGTGTAGCATTCCTGATAAATACTAAATACGTCTATTTTTCTAACCGAATGAAATCGATTTTTAAATCGATGTCAATTGAATTGTGATCACCACCGTCCATGGACACCTGCGACACGAGAAGAATCTCAGCTGCGTTGCCGGCCTTTGAGAAAGGAATAGGCTCGTTTTTTGAAAATAGGCAGATTGTATTGTTCTGGAAACGCTGCCGCTGGGAGTTCATTCCAGAGAACTGAGCTGTTACGACCTTGCTAGGTCAATAGCGTAGACAAGAAAAGATGTCGAAAAAAAAAAGATTTTTAAAGATTTATTTATTTATTAATTATTATTTAATATGTATTAAGAAAACGGCATGGTAGCAAATTTTATCCAACCAGATTTAAGTGTTATTACCATTACATAATTCCGAGATTATATAGAATTACGAAGTTTATAGAAACATTTCAGTGCATAAAAAATTACGTAAATCAAAGAAGGCGTTCTGTAGTAAGCACACTAACGGAGAATCAGACTTTGCGATTTATGATAACTCAAATCATTTTAATGTGATTTTATACATAGGTAGTATGTATTATTAAGAAATCGAGGAAACTATTAAGAATAATAATACTTGTAAAAGACGGGATTAAAAAAAATGAATCAATCTTGATGATTTTTGTACAGGGTAACAATATTGTGTCACTTTACAATCTATAAGAGTACTAGCTGACCCGTGCCCACTTCGTTAGGCGTAATAGGCATTATCAAGCTACAACTTTTTTCTACAACTCAATCATATATCTCTCATCGTTAAGGCAGCGTTCGTGAGAAACGTTTTCGTTCGACCATTTTTTCTCTCCGACTTTTTTTTTATTTTTTATTGTAGCACGGCAAAATGACTGCACTGTGCCTGATGGTAAGCACAGTACAATCCAAAAACAACAGCGACCACCGAGTGACACTATCCATCGCCGGTCGCCCCTGTCATGCCGGCTTGCGAACAGCTGGATATGCACAGGCTGATCGAAGCGAATCAATATGACAGGCTTTTTCGCCATGTACATGGTGGTCGCGAACCAGTCGGTCTGTAAAACCCTACCACCCCGCGTATAAGTAATAAATTACATTTCAATCATTTTTAGAAAAGTCTGTCCGTTTATTTGATCACGCATCACGGCTAAATTACTGCGTTCACGATAAAACCTCACCAAGAAAATCATAAGGCATATCCTCGAGAAACATTTAGTCTTGGTGTCATTAATACTGGTCTAGCAAAAGTTATTGTAATAAATACTAATGACGATGCGACTTAAGTACGAGAGAAAAGAACATTACATTAGGTTTCAAGCGGACGGAGTCGCGGGCACAGCTAGTAAAATGAACAATGAAAAGTTAACAGATCGAGTTTCTTTCTTGACAACTCTTCTCAACGACTTTACCGACTTTGCAACCGATTTGCCGGATAGTAGGTTCAAGTGTTATGTCAAGCGGGTCTTAATACATAAAGGTTATTACAGGGTGGATTATGTGAACGATAGCGACGTCTGGAAGTGACGCCTCTCTCTGTGCAACCACTAAAAACGAATGTAGCTTTATGTGTCTATTATGTAGTAATAATAAAATAAAAATATGTTAGTTATTATGAAAAGATAAACCAGATAGAGTTTCTAGCCGGTTCTTCTCAATGACTGGGTTGTTTTCCGAACCGGTGCTAGCTTCGACGTTCATAAGTGCTTTCTCAGGGCTTAAATTGAATAAAGAGTATTTTGATTTTGACTGGGTTGTTTTCAGAACCGATAGTAGTTATGACGCCCATTGGCGCCTTCTCATATCCTAAATCAAATCTTTTTAATTGTGATTATTATGTAACTAAGTACCATAGTAATTAGTACTAACGTGTGCATAGAACTTGTCCTGTGTTACACTAATCACGTATAGGGTCGATGTAGTCAGGATTGCCAATAAACACTTCGTTGATACCGTCACTATTCATTTGGCCAGAGCTTCGCCTTACAATAACTTCCACATAGGAGTGCGTCCAGATCAGCGACATCTTGCCCTTTATATGCCGAACTCCCACCAATGTAGTCTCACACCGGAATGAATAATGAACAGCCGATAACTTCCACCAATAGCGTTCGAGGTCATTAGTAACACCCCGATAAAGTCAATAGCGCTGTGTCGCAGGTCAATAATGGTTCCCCGGGTGGCGTTGTAGTCTCGCCTCTCGGGTGTGTCACGGTACCAGACGTAGACATTAGCACCCGTTTTGTTAGAATAGATTTGTTTCATGCAAAAGTACGTCTTTACTTAACTCCTATGCTGAACGGTCAGGTGCACTAATTATGTCCGACGTAATTGGCAATACCGTACGTTAAATCTAACACCCATCATAATACTAGAGGTGTTACATTCCCGATAGATACGGCTATTTTTCTAACCGATTTTTAAATCAATCTGAATTGTATTATGATGTATTTACAAAAAGATGAAGTAGCCAAATTCGATATATCGACTATGGGTTGTTTTTCATTTATATCAAACATTTAGTTGTTTGAAAAGAAGGGCACTATAATAATCGATTTCTTATCATTTTTAACTTCATTAATTTGATAAAAACCATTAATTATGAATGAGATAAATGTAATAATAATTTTTGTCACACGAGGGTGTAGATCTAAGTGGAAACACTATCATAAATCGTATAGTTTTATATCAGCTAATACCTGCCCGCTGCGCTGGACATTAAAAAATGGCAAGGATCAATCGAATCCAAAAAAGCAGCCTAGAACAATCTACAAAAAATTCTGCATCAAATGATCATAATTCTATCCTAACACATCCAGTAGTTTTTATGTGATAAAGCTTAAAAATAACGGCATTATCATTATATATTGTTTTTGTTTCGATCAACAGTAACTAGATAAAGGGTCACGTACAAAATCGATGCTAAAAACTGTCCAAGTAAATATACACTTATGTTATGTACAAATGTACACTATTTGTATACTAAGAAAGGGAGAAAAAAAGTTTTAAAAGACTTAAGTTCAACCTAATTACAACCATAACACCTAGTAATAAAGTCACAAATGTTCCAAATATTATCTAATACTTAGGATAAAACGAGCAAAGCAATAAATTACTCCTCTCACAAATGAAAAGACAACATAAACAACATTTAGTGTGAATTCAACGTACGTTTTCCCGTTATTGTGAGTGTTTGCGAGGGGCGAGGCCAAACATTTGTATCACAGGTTTAAAATCGGTAATTTTGTTCAAAATTTGATATTATTTGTTACTTTAAAGCTTAATATATAACTTATTCAACATGTATTTAGCGAAAGTAAGATACTCCGGCCGTTAAATTGCTTTTTCGGGTATTATTTTTGAATCTTTTGAATACACTGCGGCACGTGAAACGGGCTTACATTGGCTGTATTTCAAATAAACTAAACAAAACAAGGGCACACATTTCAAGTGAGCTCTTATTTACCGAGACGTATTTTTCACGCCAACCCTTTATCTAGTTATTGTTGATCGAAGATTGTTACTAAATACGTATATAGTCGGTCGGTGAGGAAACAAATTAACACTCTGTAGGCACTCTGACTATTTATCCGGGCAGAGCTTCGCCTTACAATAACTTCCACATAGGAGTGCGTATAGAACAACGACATCGTGCCCTTTTATTTGACAAACTGTGGAAGTCAAAACAATTACTATTTACTCGAATTTCCCCAAAATAATTTAGTAACACAAAAATAATAATAACGATTTAATTATTGTTATTTAAGTAATACATCGATTCTATATAATCGTTCTTATTTATGTAAAGAATTGATGTATATAATATAGTGGCGCTAGTGTTAATGTTCCGGTGGCGTTGCAGTCTCGCCCCTCGGGTGAGTCGTAGCGGTACCGGACGTAGTCAATAACAATATATATGAGTTTTTGGCGGGATCTTGGATTGTCATGTAGTGAATTTTATTTATTATTCATAATCTTGTGCTACTGGACTCTATATTGTGTAAAATCGGTGGTGGTTTATGTAAAATAGTTTGTTTATGGTGCATAAGTGAAGTGAATAGAAAATAATACCACGGACCATGAATTCTGAGATGCCACAAAAACTCCATAGAAAGTTCTAACAAGATGACCACCATCTTGTTAGTTCATTGAAATTTTATCAAGAAACTTGTAATATCGATACTCACTTGACAATGGCAGTAATAATCTAAAAGATTGGTTGCCAAAAATAAAGTAAAAAAAAACAATATATATATATTATTCATATGTATAAAATATTTTTCTACAATGAATTACTGTGACACCTTGTTCATATTTAAATTAATGAAAACATTATGAAGATGTTCCACAGTTGTACAAATAAACTGAACTATAAATAAAATTAAATACCTCAACTAAATCACCTTCAAGTACGAATGGTGCTATATCTAGGCCTTATAGCGTATACATAGAAGCATTACCCTGGTTTATCCAACCATTGTTACAAATGACGAATGTAGGGAGGAAGGTTTTAAAAGAATTGGCTTACTTTAAAGTTATAACTAACTATAAACGATTGATTATGGAGTTTTTGTCGGGATCGTACTCTATCATGTAGTGGATTTTATATTTTATTCATAATCATATGTTATTTGACTCTGTATTTTGTAAAACTGGTGGTGTTTCACGTAATATAGTTCAGTTATTTTGCACATGTGCAATTCTGAGATGCCAAGACAACTCCATGGATAGTTCTAACAAGGAGGCCACCATCTTGTTATTACTCGGCAAAGGCAGTAATAATCTATGAGATCCGTTGGCAAAAATAAAATAAAAAGTATATATAAATTCCTTTTTCATGCAAAGTCAACAAAATAAATACTCTTACTGGACAATTATTAGTGTCTTGTAAAGCTTCCTCAGTAAATTTTCTCCGAGGCTCTACAAATGTGACGTCCTGACCTTCGAACTATATTCTTATTATTATATCCTAGTCCTAACTAGTATAATATTTTTTATCAAGCAACAAGGTTCCACAGAAACAAAAACAAATTAATTACAAAAACATAACTAGGTACTAAGTTTAAAAATATAAACTAACTTCCTTCGTTTTAATAATCTTATGTTAATTAAAAACATTGTGTAAAATGTTTTATAATGTCCATTGAAACAAAACATTGACACTGGCAAATGCTTCTGCGCAGCCAAAACAAGAAGAAGAAATTTAAAAATAAAATTATTTATCTATATTAATATGTAGGCTAAGACAAAGTTGTATAAATCTATACTAATATTATAAAGATTTACCATTTTGTGAGTTTATGACGCTGTAGGGGGTAATCTCAGGAACTACTGGTCCGATTTGAAAAATTCTTTGAGCGTTATTTAGCTCATCTATCGAGAAAGGTTATAGGATACATATCATCACACTAAGACCAATAGATGCAGAGCACTAATAAAGAATATTTCAAAATCGGAGTATTTTTTCCTCTTGAGAGCTTCCGCTGCGTATTAGCGATAGCCCAAAGTAACTATTCCACACGGACGAAGTCGCGGGCAGAAGCTAGTACCTAATATAATGTAGCCATTAAAGTTACCCATCCACAATGATATTTATACAATGCGACTTAATACATTTATATCGTACTAACAATAATAATTTAATGGTGGTAGAGCCACGCTAAAACTATTATTCGTTTCAGCATGAATGGGTCGGCTCGTCCGGGATAGTACCACCCTCTCATAGAAAACCGACGTGAAGTAACAGTGCTTGCATTGTTGCGTTTCGTTCGGTCAGTGAGAGCGTCGGAGTCCCACCTCCCCTCCCCTC
>MU159744.1:0-69099 GCA_015888305.1 Antheraea pernyi
TACGTGAACATCATGTTATAAAGTTAAAACATTCGTTAATTTCTTTTATTGTATATAGCATCATGATATTTGTATAATATCATTATATTTCTTAGGGTTGGATAAAATATTAAAAACAAAATAGAATTACTAGATACATAAAACAAAGTCTTTATTTAACAAAAATGATTTACACGGCATAAAAATCAACTGTAGATTCCCACACTAGGAACTGAATCCTGTGTCATGGGTAATCGAGTTTCATGGACAGACCGTATAAAGGTAAAATGTATAAGTATTTAGTATTTGTGATGAAATTAAGTGATGAAGTTTATTTAATAATTCAGTTATTTTTCGCTTTTTAGTGCCTTATTAGTTTTTAACATCGAAGGCGGTTTATTTATTTTTTTGTAAAAAAACTTATTTCTCCATTTTTAGTGTCTATAAATATATCTGGTTTCGAATGGGTATAATAAATCAGTTCCAATTTCACGAAAATACGTAGAGACCAAGTGGGTGAAAATCAATTAAACGATATTTCACCCCCTTAGGGGTTGAATATTTTCTTCAAATTTATATGGGACCACCTTTGAATAAAAAAATAAAAAAGAATCATTAAAATCGGTTCATAATTGACGGAGATATCGATTAACATACATAAAAAAACCGAACGTAGTAACCTCCTCCTTTTTCGAAGTCGGTTAAAAATAACAAAGAAAATATCAAGACTAACATCTAACAATATCTAAAAAGTAAAAGTTCTTCTAAACCGGAGAATATCTATAAAGTGGCGTTTGCAAATATGGAGATAAGTACCTAATACTCTATTCGTTATGCTTACCCCAGTTACAATGATAGATAGATTTCATCATTTAACAGAGTGGTAGAGCTACGCTGAAGCTATTATTGATTTCAACATGAATAGTTCGGCTCGTCTGGGGTAGTACCACCCTTTCATAGAAAACCGACGTGAAGTAACAGTGCTTGCATTCTTGCGTTTCGTTCGGTCAGTGAGATCGCCAGAGGCCTACCTCTCTTCCCCTCTCCTCTCTCCCCTCATTACCTTTCCCCCAAACACAGGCTGGCAACGCACTTTCGACTCCCCTGGTGTTGTTAGTGTCTATGGATGGTGGTGATCACTTAACATCAAGTGACCCACAAGTTCGTTTGCCAGTTATGACATAAAAAAACAATAAAAAATAGTTCTTATTCTGTAACTGGTACACATCTCTTTGTTTCTCCGCTAGGATTTTAATACTTTAAGCTATATATGGCATAAAATGTACCTTTAGGTATGAATTTTCTTTTTATGTACTATAATGTTTCCTAATAATTAGATAATTACTGATTAATGTAATTAATTACTGTATCTTGTTAAGAAAGAATATTACATTTTCAAAAAGTATAAGAAAATTACATCTTTAAGTCAGAAATAGGATATGATGTATTTATTTTAATTTATAACAAAATCATAAACTTTTCGTGTTTTCGTAAGAATACGTAACGTTTGAAAATTATTTGAAATGCGCAATATTGAAGGAAATTGAAGATTAGAAATTGAGGTATGTTCAAGTCATTATATTTTTCTATAGAGAATAAGCAGTAATGATAAAAAAAGGAATAAGAAAAATAAAAGCTATTTTAAATCAAATAAGTTTACATTTTTAACTCATAGATTTTGTTACTAGTTACAAATTCGCAATATATTTGAGTAATTAGCATTGATTTAAATCAATTTAAAAAAAACAACAAAAAGTATAAGTACGTAGTCATTTCATTTAAATAAATAATTCATTGCCTATATATATATATATTGCAAACATATCACACTTATACTACTATTAAAAAAAAAACCAAACAATTGCACATTTAAAAGCTTTATACAACATCGAATATTCTAATTAATAAAAATAATACTTCCCCTGGAAATATTCGGATTTGAAGTTGTTAATGGTTAACGGATGTATTTTATTCGATTAAAACACTTTTACTCCATAAACAAAGGTGTGGTTCACAAAGCGACATTTATTTATATAAATAAACTAAATATGCTACACCATTCGGCACGTAATGTACACGCGTAAATTCCTACCAATTTAATTGGGTCGTATTACATGGCGGATAATTGAAGCGAGCCGCACCAGGCTTAGTATATGATAGTTTGTTTAACCAAATTGTCAGTTTCGAAATAGATGTTTGGGTTAGTTAGCTTAGCAAGCTTAGCTTAGTCAGATTCACGGTGTTGCATTCAAGGCAATAAACCAAGCCAAGATTCGGCCACTTTGGTGACCTTGAGCTTGTTGCCATACGGCTGAGCGTCTCAAGCGCTCGCCTAAAATACTCGGTGAAGTAGTTTAGGCCTGACGGTTAACCATTCGCACAATTCACAACTATATATCCGATTTTGTTCTATGATATATTTTATTTCGTATAAATGGCTTTTAAATGGCATCTGCCAGCCCAGATTTTGTTATTCCAAAATTAAACTGCAGTGTCATTACGGTGACATCTTAGTTTACACTTTACTGGAACAATGTCGGTGCGAGTGGTGACGCCAAAGTGCTACATTATGGTGTCCTCGGTGTGACTCCTGTATCCCGTGCTGCAGCTAGGCGCTATGACTTTTTTTCTAAATTACAAGTATACTAAGTATACTACAAAACTGCATAATATTAATTTACAATTTATCGATATATATTCAATATAATGATATACAATTCTTAACATTTTTATAGACACTGAAATAAAAAAGACATGGTATTGTGTCCTTTCGAACAAGTACACTGTACCTTGTAAATATACATTTGAGAATCTGTAAACATCTAAATTAATTCATCTGTGATCAAATTTCTCAATTCCCTTATTATTTTCATATAAGATGAATGCTCAAGGCTGAAACAGATCGTAATAATTTAGCCAATGCGTTTATTCGGATGGTTGACGAATAATTGTGATTTGTGTATCATGTTTATAACTAGAAACATATTTTTTACGTCAATTTAAGAAGTGTAAATTGATATATATTTAATGTGTAAAACAGTACCGTTACAAGTAGTTGCTTTTCTCACATCTGTCTATAAAAATATAATTTACTGATACATATTTTTCGTCAGACAGTTGTAAACGACTTAACCGGTATTTAAGCACTTACTGAATTATCACGGTTATTAAATAAAATTACTTGACGTTATTAAATAACACACTTTAAAATACCATTTTAAAATAATCCAAAAAGGTTTATAAGTTTAATGATAAAACAATTTATTACCTTATAATAAATACAAAGTTGTTTTTTAAATTTTAAATACCATATAATACATGATATTTCTCAATGCGGAGAGAGAATGTCGATTCATCGAACGGAGTTTACAGCCAGTAACAAAACGTCATATCGTAATTGAAGTTAGTACCGACTATTCGCATTTCATCCCTCAAAATACACCCAAATCCGCTCCACATACAAATGTCTCAACTCCGTTTAACAACTTTCCGAGTTGCGCCATTTCAATTCTGAGAAAAGGAAAGTGTGTCAAAACTATAAGGTTATAAGTGCGAGCTGCCAGACCGACCTTTACTACCTTTCTACACGGTTTTTGTACAGTCTTATCTCGCCTGTAGCAAGGTGATTTACTATAATTAGAAAGATAGCGGTAGATGCCTTTTGTTATAATTTTCCAGGCTGGCTCACGAGCGTTTTCCCGCGCAAACTCATGAAAATGGCGGCCATTTTGTAATGTGCCTTGTTTTTTGATAAGGGTATTAAAATAACGACGTATTCGGACGGTTCTTTACCCTGTTGTTAAAGGTACTTTTGTATATATTTGTATAGGTGTCTAGATACGTAAAAGCGTACATTTTGAATGCAAATTGGAAGAGTTGTTAATGATATTCAGAAAATTAATTAAATGTAGATACGTTTTACCTTTCTACTCTTGTAGATTATATCTTATCTATTTTGCTAACGATGGCATTTGCAGTTTTATATATTATTAAAAGATTTTTTTTATCTAGACAGCGACTTAAGAAATAATATGATATCGGTAACAATTTTAATGAAAAGATGTTTATAGATTAGTGTTGTTAAAGATTATCTTTAAAAAGGTTTCTTTAAAATGTGTGATGCCATCGTACAAGTAGATGTTTAGGGTATGTTTTTAAAATATAAATAGTAATATAGATAATATCTGTCAATATGTTAGCCAAATGTATTGTCACAATCCATCTTTATGATAATCTTATGTTTTTATAATGTAGATACCTAACACCTACCACTAATTGAAGTTTAGTAGTGGTTAGTTAGGTAGTTAGGTTAGTAGTGGTAGAGCCACGCTGAAGCTATTACTGGTTTCAGTATGAATGAGTCGGCTCGTCCAGGGTAGTACCACCCACTCACAGAAAACCGACGTGAAGTAACAGTGCTTGCATTGTTGCGTTTCGTTCGGTCAGTGAGACCGCCGGAGTCCCACCTCCCCTCTCTCCTCTCCCTCTCCCTCTTCTAACCCTTCCCCCCGAAGGGTGGCAACGCACTTGCGACTCCTCTGGTGTTGTTAGTGTCCATGGATGGGGGTGATCACTTAACATCAGGTGACCCACCTGTTCGTTTGACATCTATGACATAAAAAAAAACTAGATATATTCCAATAGCTGCACTTTAGAGTCATTAACCCCGAGGCTGAACGTTTTACAATTTTAAGCAATATTGTTTAACATAATGTTAGTTCAATGTTAAATAATACATTAATAAAGCATAAGTAACTGTATTTTTTAAATTATTAGTTAGGTACAGGAAATATCTACAGACCACCTCATGGTTTATCATATTTCAATGAAATTATATTGGGAGCTTCATTTGCAATCATTTGGAAGTGAAAACACATATGAGTGTATCTATATCTACATGTTATTATTGTATTGGGAAATTAAACATTTTAAAGTGAAAACACATATGAGTTCTATATCCACATTTTATTACTATTATAAAGACAAAGTTTAGATGTTTTGTTTGTAATGGATGAAATAAAAAGATACCGAACCGGTTTTTAAAATTCCTTCACCTACAGGTTTAGTTGTTATTTTCAAAATATCGATTAAAGCGAAAAAAATCGTGATCAAAAGCTAAGGATCTAAAAATAGCGTTTTGTAGGCAATTTCAGTAATATATAATCCTACATAAATAAACTAACAGACACGGTTACCAGATAGTTTTGCAGTACCACAGCCATCATAAATAATCAAACAAATATATAATTAAAATAGCTGAAAATTTGGGATTATACGTTTTTATGTGAGGATTCCGTAAAAAATATATAAAAGATGGTATAAAAAATTAATAAAAAGTAATGCGATAATAGTGCCACCTATCGGATTGCACTAAAAGATAATCATTATCTGAAATTACATTGTAATAGACGTAAAAATAATATTTTATTTTTAAATACTTTATGGCTTGTGGTTTTTACAACGAAACAAAATTATTATACGTACAAGTAAAAACGAAGTAAAGCGTAAGGCTTTTTGTGTGTGGTTACACTAATATTACGATAATGCAAATTCGTTTATGGAATGGCCGTCGGAGCTCATTCCGGATGCCATTACCGAAATTCAGCCACGTTTCGAGTCTCATGGGCTCTATATACACATATACCTACATATAGTATCAAGTATTTTTAATTTTAATAATATTTGTTACATTTTGGTAGGCGTATAATTTATTTTTCAATATTCTAAAAAGAATATAGAGTTGAGAAGATAATGTATAACGTAAATTAAAAAAAAAACAATTAAGAAATTAATAAAGATGTTTTTGTATTGCTTATTGCGAAATACACGGAGCGTTCAATAAAAAGTAAGAATGATAATATCTGTCAATATGTTAGCCAAATGTATTGTCACAATCCATCTTTATGATAATCTTATGTTTTTATAATGTAGATACCTAACACCTACCACTAATTGAAGTTTAGTAGTGGTTAGTTAGGTAGTTAGGTTAGTAGTGGTAGAGCCACGCTGAAGCTATTACTGGTTTCAGTATGAATGAGTCGGCTCGTCCAGGGTAGTACCACCCACTCACAGAAAACCGACGTGAAGTAACAGTGCTTGCATTGTTGCGTTTCGTTCGGTCAGTGAGACCGCCGGAGTCCCACCTCCCCTCTCTCCTCTCCCTCTCCCTCTTCTAACCCTTCCCCCCGAAGGGTGGCAACGCACTTGCGACTCCTCTGGTGTTGTTAGTGTCCATGGATGGGGGTGATCACTTAACATCAGGTGACCCACCTGTTCGTTTGACATCTATGACATAAAAAAAAAACTAGATATATTCCAATAGCTGCACTTTAGAGTCATTAACCCCGAGGCTGAACGTTTTACAATTTTAAGCAATATTGTTTAACATAATGTTAGTTCAATGTTAAATAATACATTAATAAAGCATAAGTAACTGTATTTTTTAAATTATTAGTTAGGTACAGGAAATATCTACAGACCACCTCATGGTTTATCATATTTCAATGAAATTATATTGGGAGCTTCATTTGCAATCATTTGGAAGTGAAAACACATATGAGTGTATCTATATCTACATGTTATTATTGTATTGGGAAATTAAACATTTTAAAGTGAAAACACATATGAGTTCTATATCCACATTTTATTACTATTATAAAGACAAAGTTTAGATGTTTTGTTTGTAATGGATGAAATAAAAAGATACCGAACCGGTTTTTAAAATTCCTTCACCTACAGGTTTAGTTGTTATTTTCAAAATATCGATTAAAGCGAAAAAAATCGTGATCAAAAGCTAAGGATCTAAAAATAGCGTTTTGTAGGCAATTTCAGTAATATATAATCCTACATAAATAAACTAACAGACACGGTTACCAGATAGTTTTGCAGTACCACAGCCATCATAAATAATCAAACAAATATATAATTAAAATAGCTGAAAATTTGGGATTATACGTTTTTATGTGAGGATTCCGTAAAAAATATATAAAAGATGGTATAAAAAATTAATAAAAAGTAATGCGATAATAGTGCCACCTATCGGATTGCACTAAAAGATAATCATTATCTGAAATTACATTGTAATAGACGTAAAAATAATATTTTATTTTTAAATACTTTATGGCTTGTGGTTTTTACAACGAAACAAAATTATTATACGTACAAGTAAAAACGAAGTAAAGCGTAAGGCTTTTTGTGTGTGGTTACACTAATATTACGATAATGCAAATTCGTTTATGGAATGGCCGTCGGAGCTCATTCCGGATGCCATTACCGAAATTCAGCCACGTTTCGAGTCTCATGGGCTCTATATACACATATACCTACATATAGTATCAAGTATTTTTAATTTTAATAATATTTGTTACATTTTGGTAGGCGTATAATTTATTTTTCAATATTCTAAAAAGAATATAGAGTTGAGAAGATAATGTATAACGTAAATTAAAAAAAAAACAATTAAGAAATTAATAAAGATGTTTTTGTATTGCTTATTGCGAAATACACGGAGCGTTCAATAAAAAGTAAGAATGTGATATAACAAACTTTTTGAAAAAACGATAAATACTGGCCAACACGTTGTATAGAACAAAAAAAAATTTTTTTTAACGGAAGGTCTTTCATTGCCATTTTGTTATGTATTAAACTATTGACTATATTACGCGCAAGCCTGAACTACTATATTTTGAGAGGCCGAAAAGATTGACGAGAAAGATACACTATGCTTCGAAATGGTCTCAACGGAACAAGTCAATCGATATTTACAGGTTACGGTACAGTTCGCGTCGGTGAGTCGAATTTAAACAAGATCACAACAAAGATATAGGTACTCTATAAATGGAATTCTAACAGCGAATGTTGAAAAAATGTTTCAAATGTCAATAGTTCTTTTTGCAAGTCATCACATCACGATAACTAAACAAAATTGCTAAACAAACGAGAATTCCGATAGATTATATTAGATTTCTGAATTTAAAATGATACTGATTCAACAATTCCATAGGTATAATTCGTTCCTTGATTTATTTGTTTGTTTTTGCATACTTATTTTTCCATGTAAACTACATAAGTGTTATGAACCAAAAGTCTTATTTATGCATATAAATATATTGAATAAAAAACTTTATTAATCGGGTATGTAATGGAAAATCGTAAAAACCGTATACAATCATTAAAGGAATTGTAACATCTTGGTCCCTTCTGTAATAAGGAAGTATAAAGGATTCCGCACGAACAAAAGTAACGATAAAAATCCTATAGTGACGTCAACACACCGTAACGTATTTTATTCAATTACTTGGAAAATCGCCGGGATTTTAGCTAACCACCCTTCTGCGCTTCATCTCTTTTCCTCCTACATCTTTCTTACACGTAAGAAAGAGACTTCCGGTAATAACGATTTAGAGGTAATATAGAAATAGTTTTAGTCTAGACAGAGCGAGTTATATATAGTGAAAGGCGTGAATTTGCCTGTTATAATAAACATCCTAATGATAGTTTGAGAACTCACAACTGTTATTTTCTTGTAGCCATACTTACTAATAATAAATGCGAATGTTAGTTTGTTTGGAACGCTTTAACGTCTTAGTTACTCGACCGATCAACTTGAAGTTTTGCATGTATGTTGTCAGCAGTTACAATATGGGGAACAAAAAGTGTATAAAGAAGTCTTTCCAGTATCCAGAAAACAGTGCCGTTCACGTTACAGGTATGTCAAAACGTCATTAACGCGACTGAAGCTGTAAGCAAAAAAACCAGTGTCCATACGACTGAAGTAAAACTTTTTTTTCTCGAACTGACTACGCTATTGAGCTAGCAAGGTCTTAACAGCTTCACCGGACTTCCACTTCCACACACGTGCACGCATACACGCTTACACATGCAAGTGGAAGGGTTTTATTTTTTTCCCTTATCAAATTGAAATAGTTTAGAATATTATCCGATACGAAATATATATAAGGGTTGTTGAGGTATGTATGCTTGATACACATATATGTTTCAACAACTCAATTTAAGAAATTAATAAAGATGTTTTGGTATTGCTTATTGCAAAATACACGGAGCGTTCAATAAAAAGTAAGAACGTGATATAAAACTTTTTGGAAGTTGAAACGATAAATACTGGCCAACACGTTGTATAGAACAAAAAAAAATTTTTTTTAACGGAAGGTCTTTCATTGCCATTTTGTTATGTATTAAACTATTGACTATATTACGCGCAAGCCTGAACTACTATATTTTGAGAGGCCGAAAAGATTGACGAGAAAGATACACTATGCTTCGAAATGGTCTCAACGGAACAAGTCAATCGATATTTACAGGTTACGGTACAGTTCGCGTCGGTGAGTCGAATTTAAACAAGATCACAACAAAGATATAGGTACTCTATAAATGGAATTCTAACAGCGAATGTTGAAAAAATGTTTCAAATGTCAATAGTTCTTTTTGCAAGTCATCACATCACGATACGTTTTATTGCTAAACGGGAATTCCGATAGATTATATTAGATTTCTGAATTAAAAATGATATCGATTCAACAATTCCATAGGTATAATTCCTTCCTTGATTTATTTGTGTGTTTTTGCATACATATTTTTCATGTAAACTACATAAGTGTTATGAACCAAAAGTCTTATTTATGCATATAAATATATTGAATAAAAAACTTTATTAATCGGGTATGTAATGGAAAATCGTAAAAACCGTATACAATCATTAAAGGAATTGTAACATCTTGGTCCCTTCTGTAATAAGGAAGTATAAAGGATTCCGCACGAACAAAAGTAACGATAAAAATCCTATAGTGACGTCAACACACCGTAACGTATTTTATTCAATTACTTGGAAAATCGCCGGGATTTTAGCTAACCACCCTTCTGCGCTTCATCTCTTTTCCTCCTACATCTTTCTTACACGTAAGAAAGAGACTTCCGGTAATAACGATTTAGAGGTAATATAGAAATAGTTTTAGTCTAGACAGAGCGAGTTATATATAGTGAAAGGCGTGAATTTGCCTGTTATAATAAACATCCTAATGATAGTTTGAGAACTCACAACTGTTATTTTCTTGTAGCCATACTTACTAATAATAAATGCGAATGTTAGTTTGTTTGTAAAGTCATAACTACTCGACCGATTATCGTGAAGTTTTGCATGTATGTTGTCAGCAGTTACTAAAAAGAATATGGGTGACAAAAAGTGTATAAAGAAGTCTTTCCAGTATCCAGAAAAAAGTGCCGTTCACGGTACAGGTATGTCAAATCGTCATTAACGCGAGTGAAGCTGTAAGCAAAAAATCAGTGTCCTTTAGACCATACGGCTGAAGTAAAACTTTTTTTTTTAACTGACTACGCTATTAACCAAGCGAGGTCTTAACAGCTTCACCGGACTACTAAGGCGAGCGCTTAAGGCACTCAGCCGATTTTACTTCGACAACTAGCTCAAGGGTGCACGGCACACCTCGGCTTTGGCTGTTGCGTTGATCTTTGTTTCTAATTCTTCCTCTTATTATACTAGTGACTATTGAATTTTATCTCTTATCTAAGTTAATCTTGTATAGGTTCAATTTTAATACAATTCCCTTGAGCTTGTTGCCCAAATAAAATCGGCTGAGTGCCTTAAGCGCTCGCCTTAGTGGTCCGATGAAGCTGTTAAGACCTTACTAGGCCAATAGCGTAGTCAGTTCGAAAAAAAAATCCATACTTGATACTTATCTTTATATTTTAGCTAATTTAAACCAAATCTTTGTAAATGATAGCCTACGTGTTATTCTGGTATGTATCTTCAGCTATATTAGTGTAAAGAATCCGTTTAGTAGTACTTGCTTTAAAGTATAACAAACATCCACCCACACTCACAAATTTTCTTGTGTATAATATTGGTAGCTTTTGTCCACGGTTTCACTTGCTTTAATATAGATTTTAACAATTCCTCGGAAGCAGCACTTTTTTTCTGACCAAATTCAATTTCCTTTTCTGTACCCATGCACGATACGTTTTATTGCTAAACGGGAATTCCGATAGATTATATTAGATTTCTGAATTAAAAATGATATCGATTCAACAATTCCATAGGTATAATTCCTTCCTTGATTTATTTGTGTGTTTTTGCATACATATTTTTCATGTAAACTACATAAGTGTTATGAACCAAAAGTCTTATTTATGCATATAAATATATTGAATAAAAAACTTTATTAATCGGGTATGTAATGGAAAATCGTAAAAACCGTATACAATCATTAAAGGAATTGTAACATCTTGGTCCCTTCTGTAATAAGGAAGTATAAAGGATTCCGCACGAACAAAAGTAACGATAAAAATCCTATAGTGACGTCAACACACCGTAACGTATTTTATTCAATTACTTGGAAAATCGCCGGGATTTTAGCTAACCACCCTTCTGCGCTTCATCTCTTTTCCTCCTACATCTTTCTTACACGTAAGAAAGAGACTTCCGGTAATAACGATTTAGAGGTAATATAGAAATAGTTTTAGTCTAGACAGAGCGAGTTATATATAGTGAAAGGCGTGAATTTGCCTGTTATAATAAACATCCTAATGATAGTTTGAGAACTCACAACTGTTATTTTCTTGTAGCCATACTTACTAATAATAAATGCGAATGTTAGTTTGTTTGTAAAGTCATAACTACTCGACCGATTATCGTGAAGTTTTGCATGTATGTTGTCAGCAGTTACTAAAAAGAATATGGGTGACAAAAAGTGTATAAAGAAGTCTTTCCAGTATCCAGAAAAAAGTGCCGTTCACGGTACAGGTATGTCAAATCGTCATTAACGCGAGTGAAGCTGTAAGCAAAAAATCAGTGTCCTTTAGACCATACGGCTGAAGTAAAACTTTTTTTTTTAACTGACTACGCTATTAACCAAGCGAGGTCTTAACAGCTTCACCGGACTACTAAGGCGAGCGCTTAAGGTACTCAGCCGATTTTATTTCGACAACTAGCTCAAGGGTGCGCGGCACACCTCGGCTTTGGCTGTTGCCTGATACATGCAATTCGCGACCTATGTAAGCTAACCTAAGCTAAGCTAACTATTCATACATATATGAATTGTTGAAACATATATGTGTACCAAGCATACATACCTCAACAACCTTTATATATAGTTCGTATCGGATAATATTCTAAACTATTTCCATACTTGATAGTTATCTTTATATTTTAGCTAATTTAAACCAAATCTTTGTAAATGATAGCCTACGTGTTTGTTATTCTGCTATGTATTTTCAGCTATATTAGTGTAAAGAATCCGTTTAATAGTAATTGCTTTAAAGTGTAACAAACATCCACCCACACTTACAAATATTCTTGTGCATAATATTGGTAGCTTTTGTTCGCGGTTTCACTTGCTTTAATGTAGATTTTAACAATTCCTCGGAAGCAGCACTTTTTTTCTGACCAAACTCAATTTCCTTTTCTGTACCCATGACAACGTGTATGCAACATTTCACAATAATTAGTTAATTATTTAAGGTATGAAAGCATAACAAACGAACAAACTCACATGCGCATTTAAATTATTCAGTAGGTAATTAGGATTGGTACATATCATTATATCAGACCAACACACAAAGTTCACGTAACATTTATACGTTTTATTTGTCAAAATGGTTAAATTAAATTACAATACTAATTGTGATATACTTATCAATCATTACTAAAAAAAGAAATTAATATAATAAATAATAATAAAATCTAATATTCTTATTAGAACTCTAATAATATCTTTGTCGTCCCAGTTTCAACGACCTTAAATATTATCTGTAGTATTTCCTGTAAAAACTTATTTTGTAGTAAACTGAGCCAAAATGTTTTTTTTCGATATGACAATCTGCCTTTGTACGCAATTTCGCTAGTGTCAAATATGAGAAATGTGAGAAATACACATTTTAAGCTTAATTACAAAATATTAAGTGTAATATGTAAAACAACCTAATTCGGCACAACACAGAACAATTACAAAAGATAAAATGCCTTTGGTCGTTACCAAAAAGATAGTGGTAACGTTGTCAATTTTTTCATAATTTTGTGATGTGATGTCATCCAAAGCGATCTTTTTAATACATCTGTACCTATATCGACTGGTCAACGTTGAATATAAATGTGTAAACTTAAATGAAACGATTCTTTAAATCGAATAATATTGTGTAATTATTATCTAAAAGGATAAATAGTTTAGCAAAAATCATTTTATACATTGCAGTATAATAAATACTAGTTTGTATAGGGGAATAACTAATACGTAATATAATATGTAAATATAATTTACATACGTATTTCTTATTAGGTTTTTTACGTGCTCATAAACCTATAGAGGTGTAAAAAGGTACTGCACCACCCCATACAATTCCCTCATTTTATACTGTCATTTTTATAATACCACATCGTTCTAAATGTCGTCAAACGGCAGCACAACACACCTGCGGTCAACTTAAAACAAATACATAGCGTACTATATTCACCTGCCATGACTTTATGCCCCTATAAAGCTCAAAAGCACCCATAAAAGCATTATTACCTATTAATTTCACACCACATTAGCGAAACACACAATAAAACTTAAACCATTTGTTTCGGTGACAGTGATTTCGACTTTTGTGTTAAGCGCCATCTACCGCGGCAATAGTGAGTCTCACAGGAAAAGATTATGGGTATTATACGGCCGAGTTTACGACGTCGTAAAAGTATGCCATAAAAGCGAAAGGCACGCACGCCCTCTGTTAATCGTTCAGAAACCGATATTGCGGTGAGGCCTCGAGATAGATTACTTTAGGAACGTTGGTTGGAATAACATCTTCTTTGCGTTAGTCTATTTATGGGCTATGTTGAATTAAGCAGCCGCAATAACCTTGTAATTGCATTTAATTTATTATCAGTCATTGTTACACAGAAATATTATGACAAGTTGTAATATTAGCAAATCAATATTTTATTCGATGTATTTACAATTAAGGAGATATGTCGTTATTGTAAATATCTTAAGTAACGAATATTTTTTTTAATAAAAGCAATCATTCTGTATCTAATAATTTACCTGAAATTTAAAGATTTATCAGTAATATACTACACTAAAGTTTTCACAAGAAAATATGTACCAAACGAATAAAAACCAAGCACCCACAAACACTTCAACGAAACAAGTGATTTTCTTTTCTCCCTACAACCTAGTTAGCACCTTAAAACATATAACAATTTATTCGGGCACCCTCGCAATCGTTAAATTTTTATTGACTCCAAACAGCGTGACTTTAAAAATATACAAATTTATGGTCACTCAAACTGGAAACGATTATTCAACACGTCGTAACTATTTTATTGCACCGATGTAAACAAAACATCAATTTGTACATCTATTTGGGTCGTATTTATTCTATTTTTTTAGATATACTTGAGATTTTTTATTGCGGCACTCGTCGTCACACAATCTGTTTGATTATTATATACGTACTAAAGATTTTAATGTTCGATAACTAATAAACTCGACGTTAATTAATGATTTAGCTAATGATGGTAAATGGTTAATGAAATTATAGATAAATGTGTTTTGGCTTTCAAGTGTACGTGTTTAAATACATCTTTAAGAACACGGCAATAGAGTTTTAATTTGTGGATACCTATACAGGGACAGTAAGGTACCGTACTAATATCAATAATTATTTTGTTATAACATAATTTGCACTATCATGTCTAATATTTAAATTAAAACGTAAATATACTGCAACGTATAAGCAATATTCTTAGTCAGGTTCTCCATAGTTCATTCTTATACATATTTATCTCTATTTGTACTATTTCAATACATTTAAATATGGAAGAATGTCTTTAAATGAAGGACTTGGCTATTAATCAAATAAACAGGTTTTAACGTTTTATATCACATAAAAAGATCGTTAACACCTATGGAATAGTTTTAAATAGAAGAAAATAAAATCTTCAATTATTATTTTTGCATCATTTATATATAGACATCTATCGTAAAAAAAGAAAACAAAATGCAAAGACTTGTAATAAGCCCCACTGCAAGAGCAAATAATGCAAGCGCATGCTCAGAGATGGCGATGCACGCTGGATTTTATAAATAAGTAAATTCCTAAATAATGATTGTAGTAAATTAGTAGTGAACAAAATAGATGGTGCTGTAATCAATTCTCATTTAAAAGAGTAAAATATTATTTTCAAACAGAAAGATGCTTTGGTAATGATATTAAAATAAGTTGTAATAATCGTTAGCTATTAATATATTTTACAGATATATCAACTGTCTAGTTATTCAAGAAGTTAATTGTTTATTGTTATTTATAGACAAATATAAATATTTTTATATAATTTCAATACATTATGCCATGGGAAGAGCAGTAATATTTCAATGAGTTACGGACAAAAGCTGATGATTATAGTTTTTGTTTATAAATTTTAATTTTGTAGGTACTTCATGGAATCATAAATATCTAAGAATGTCGAACTGAAATAGTTAAGATAAATTATCCGACACAAAATACATATAGGTAAGAGTTATTGAGGTATATATGCTTGGTACACATATATGTTTCAATAACTCATAGAAGTATGAATATGTCGCTTAGCTTAGCTCAGATTAAAAAAAAAATAGGCCGCGAATTGCATGTACCAGGCAATAGCCCAAGACGAGGTGTACCGTGCCCACTTGAGCTTATTGCCCAAATAAAATCGGCTGAGTGGCTTAAGCGCATGCCTTAGTAGTACGGTGAATCTGTTAAGACCTTGCTAGATCAATAGTGTAGTCAGTTCGAGAAAAAAAAATTAGGAATTTTATTGGAATGTTTCGAATTATATATTCGTAGGTATAATACTTGAAAATTAAGTAGGTGGTTGTTAGGTCTATTGAACGGACTGTCTAACCGTCGTTGTAGGCCTACTTTCAACAATATCTTACTTTTACCAAATGTTACGATTATTCGTATTGATATATTACGATTATGGTAACATTATGACTCTATTCATGATACAAACAGACATATGATACTATCTCATTTACTACTAACTTTTGCCCTCAGCTTCGTTTGCATTAATATCCTATTCCACTGGAATAGTTAAGGAGTGGAAGCATATCGAAAAAACAAGCAAACTCATATTCATAATATTAGTTAGGATTACATACCTTTATTTTGTCTGTTTCTGCGTAATTTTACACTTATATACATTTAATACGATTTATTAACAAGGTTTTCTTAGTATTAATCACATTTCTATAATCTTCTTGCAACTATTAATTATAACTTTTCTAATGATTATATAAGTATTTTAATTTCCCCGCAAATTTACTCCTGATGTGTTTAATCGGGATCTCTTTAGAAACTGCACTGTATTAGAATGTCCGCATTTGACAAAGGCTTAAAATGTAACTGCTTAGATATTCTACTATAGACCTTTCTACTAACCCGACAAACGGTAAATTGTCCAAATAAGTAAAAATCTCGTTTTATTGCACCCAGTGTAATTTTTTTAATAACGGTGAAGAGTCGCGATGAATAGACAATTTACTGAACCCGTCGGTAAGTTGTAAACAGCTTGTAAAACCATAAAAAATATTTTTAATGTATTTTCTTCTCTCTTTGAGATTATAAACGTGCCGCGACGAGACGCCGTGAGAGTAATAAGATTTACGAAAGAAAATAAGTAAGTTGACCAAAAAATCTGCTATTTCATTTGTATTTTTTTATACAATATAACAAAAATTCTAGAACAAACAAATTGGACAAGGTAGTTGCCGTTGTTATTCTAGTTTGTAAGCATTACGATTATGTAGTACTCAGTACCTGTAAATAAATACATTGTAAATTCTTTATTACGTCATTTTTTATAACGAAAATCATCTATAACGTAGAAATTAGTTCAATATGGTTGGTTTACCACAAAACCATTTATTTGTTACCTTCTCTCGGCATAACGAAAACACTTTATAATTATAAAAATGCTTTTTCATTTAAAATTCGTTATAAAGAGTTTATATTTTAAATGTATTCTAATTTCATTTATAGTTGTGATTCATTAGATCACTAGTTTTACCATTTCATAAATTGTTTTTTTTTATGTGACTACGCTATTTGTCCAACTGGCCTTCACAGCTTCACCGGACTAATAAATTGTAATTATTATTTATCAACTGTAATTATTTGCCAATTAAATAACAAACAACAAAGTTAAGAATTATGAGGCTTTGTTACCTAATTTTTTTGGATTAAATGTTGCTGTTTAGGTACCTACTCTGTCATTTGAAATAGTAGGCACTCAGTAAGTATTTCATCGAAGGTTTAACGATATTAAAATTAATATTACTAAAGTTACCGATTTTAAGTTATTACGAGCTTAGGATTCACAACTCTACTTCTATGTAGGAAAAGAGTAGGCGATCTACATATTTATGGAATAAATGAGCAGGTAGGCACTGCGATGTAAAAATGAAGACGAATTATTTAATAAAATAGGGGTTCCTAAACTTTACAGGTAACGGAACACCAAACAAATACTTTTTATTTTATGGAACCCAATATCAAATGATTACAAATCAACACTGGAGTTTAAATAAGAACATTTTTTGAAAGAAACTTGTAATATAATTGAAATACATTATACTTAACTTAAAGTTTAAATGTGAAGCATGTGCGATATATATGTGATATGTGCTTCAGTGCAGTTGTTTCTGCTGAGTGGTAGGGTTTTACAGCCTGCCGTGGTCGCAACCACCGTGTATATGGCGAAAAAGCCCGTCATAGTGATTCGCTTCTGCGGGTCGCGTTTCGGGATCAGCCTGAGCATATTCAGCTTTTCGCAGGCCGGCATGACAGCGGCGACCGACGATGAATAGTATGTCACTCGGTGGTCGCCATTGTTTTTTGATTGTACTGTGCTTACCATCAGGGATAGTGCAGTCATTATGCCATACTACAATAATAAAAAAAGAAGAATGAAATTGTTTTACTGTTATATAAATAATTGTTTTACAGTATTATGTCCGGCAATTGTTGCTTATGGTAGCATCCAATCTTAACCTGTATTTGTTTTTTTTTGTATAAACGTAGCCTGTTTGGCTCATCTATAACGTAGAAATTAGTTCAATATGGTTGGTTTACCACAAAACCATTTATTTTTTATCTTCCCTCGGCATAACGAAAACACTTTATACCTAATTAAAAAAATGCTTTTTACCATTTAAAATGCGTTATAAAGAGTATATATTTTAAATGTATTCTAATTTCATTTATAGTTGTTGTTTTTTTTTTTGTGGCTACGCTATTTGCCCAACTTGCCTTCACAGCTTCACCGGACTAATTAATTGTAATTATTATTTATCAACTGTAATTATTTGCCAATTAAATAACAAACAACAAAGTTAAGAATTATGAGGCTTTGTTACCTAAATTTTTTGGATTAAATGTTGCTGTTTAGGTACCTACTCTGTCATTTGAAATAGTAGGCACTCAGTAAGTATTTCATCGAAGGTTTAACGATATTAAAATTAATATTACTAAAGTTACCGATTTTAAGTTATTACGAGCTTAGGATTCACAACTCTACTTCTATGTAGGAAAAGAGTAGGCGATCTACATATTTATGGAATAAATGAGCAGGTAGGCACTGCGATGTAAAAATGAAGACGAATTATTTAATAAAATAGGGGTTCCTAAACTTTACAGGTAACGGAACACCAAACAAATACTTTTTATTTTATGGAACCCAATATCAAATGATTACAAATCAACACTGGAGTTTAAATAAGAACATTTTTTGAAAGAAACTTGTAATATAATTGAAATACATTATACTTAACTTAAAGTTTAAATGTGAAGCATGTGCGATATATATGTGATATGTGCTTCAGTGCAGTTGTTTCTGCTGAGTGGTAGGGTTTTACAGCCTGCCGTGGTCGCAACCACCGTGTATATGGCGAAAAAGCCCGTCATAGTGATTCGCTTCTGCGGGTCGCGTTTCGGGATCAGCCTGAGCATATTCAGCTTTTCGCAGGCCGGCATGACAGCGGCGACCGACGATGAATAGTATGTCACTCGGTGGTCGCCATTGTTTTTTGATTGTACTGTGCTTACCATCAGGGATAGTGCAGTCATTATGCCATACTACAATAATAAAAAAAGAAGAATGAAATTGTTTTACTGTTATATAAATAATTGTTTTACAGTATTATGTCCGGCAATTGTTGCTTATGGTAGCATCCAATCTTAACCTGTATTTGTTTTTTTTTGTATAAACGTAGCCTGTTTGGCTTGGGAGCCAAAATGAGAGCAATGTTAAGATAGCTAATAGTAAATAATTTTGGCGGAACCTTGATGTCTATTCTACGGTACTCAGTTTGGGAATCCCTGCAATAGAAGATATACATTTTAACTTTTAAAGTATATGAAATTAAGTAGTAAATATCTACCAACACTATGGACATATTTGTTTTTATAGTTTTTATATTAGTTTAGAATATAATAACCTTATATGAAACAGTTAACACAAGTTGGAATATTATAATAAAAACATATACGGTCCGGGCACTCCCTTCAAGGACGCTTCCTTACGCTTTTTATTGAACTCGAATGTAATTTGTATTGTAGTTGTATATTTTCATCACGTAAGGAAAAAGCGTTACGTCTCCTCCATGCGATTCTTTTTCTCTCTTTGACTATGTAATTTGTATATTTTTATTTTTTATCCTTATTTCTTCACAATTGACGTAAGGTAAATCGAATTAAAAAGCTTCAATTAATATTTAAATATTATATTTATATTACTTAATTTATATCTGTATTCATTTATTAAAAAGTGGATATGAAACAGTGAATTACAAGTTGTATAAAGAAAATTGCTAAAAAATCATAATCACATTTATGTTAACTATAGGTAATGAAATTCTGTGAATTAATTTTGTCCAATTAGGTATCTCGCAGATAAATACATAGTTGCTATAGTGTCATTTACCAAATCTTTATTGCAGTGTTGCAAATGTGACTATAGAACCAGCCACGGATCTACGATTTTTTCTAACCGGGGCAGAAACTAGTTGTGCTTCTCTCTTCAGCGCTTGAGATAAATTACTTAAAAACAACTCACAAATATGTAATGACTGGCATTTTTCGTGAAAGGAACAATAAGAAACCATTTAATAAATGTGTACCTACTGTTTATTATCTATTACTTAATAACATTTTCATTTGTGTGATATTAAATTATATACACGGAAAAAAACGTTGACACGACAATTCTAAAATCGGTATCTCGAGTCCATAAGTTCACTATTGCACTGGCACACAAGAAAATTAACTTACCTTGAGATTAAAAGGAAAATTACTTTAACCTAATTGTGAAAACTCCAAGCTCCACGAAACGCAAAGGTGACATTAAAAATCGACAAACATACATCTATAAGATTTAAAGTGCGCGAAAATGAGATAGAATATATTATTGTCTATATGTATATAAAGGTCTTCATTTCTACCGCTTCTATGTTTATTTTAGTACGTCAATGAGAGCACCCTACCCGAGGTTAAGCATAGTGCAATCGAAAAACAATGATGACAGCCGAGAGAACTACCATCCATTAGCAGTCGTGGCTGTCATGCCGTTCCGCAGCCTCTACGCAACCGATCTGGGTGATCGCGAAACGCTATAAACTACGAAAGGGATTCACTATGACTGGTTTACCGTCATTCGTATGGTTGTAACTGGAGATATGATGTCCATTGTCCACTGATCCTGAAAACATGACTTTTCAAAAAATATCCAGTGATGGGTTTTACGCCTAGTTTGTGGGTATCGGGAATCAATCCATGTCCTAACGCTTGGTAACATCACAATCTACTGTCACATGTTTCCCCGATCTAGTATTTTAAAAAATCCTGAAAGTAGTATTAGTTCATAAATCTGTTACTGTGTTTTTATATTACACTGTATGATACCTGCCCGTATGATTGTTCATTATTGATGTCTATTCTACGGTACTCAGTTTGGGAATCCCTGCAATAGAAGATATACATTTTAACTTTTAAAGTATATGAAATTAAGTAGTAAATATCTACCAACACTATGGACATATTTGTTTTTATAGTTTTTATATTAGTTTAGAATATAATAACCTTATATGAAACAGTTAACACAAGTTGGAATATTATAATAAAAACATATACGGTCCGGGCACTCCCTTCAAGGACGCTTCCTTACGCTTTTTATTGAACTCGAATGTAATTTGTATTGTAGTTGTATATTTTCATCACGTAAGGAAAAAGCGGGATTAATTTAAAGGAATGGAAAACAGTTAATATAATCAAACAAATAATTAGCCTAGAAACATGTATAAAAATTTTCTGATCAAATGGTCGTAGTCCCATGGTGATGCGTTCGATAGTGTTCCAGTGATTAAACCGCGAAGGAGCGGTGTTTCTATTACGTATATAAATAAAATCCAGAGGTTGAAATTCCACCACAGTTTATTCATAGTCTAAGTTTCCAATATAGTTGCGGGTTTTTTTGGCAAAGAGTGTACAAATACTGTAGATTGATTGACCTAAAGATAGTCAAGTATGGGGAATATATACGTAAGAGAAAGATCGTAAGGAAAGTAAACTGGCTGTTTCCTATTTTTAATTAATATCACTAAAACTCATCGAAACAAACAAAAAATTAAAGGAAATGGGTTTACAAACTGCGGAGAAAATAGTATTGAACTCTTTTATTATCGCTTATTTATGTGTAGATCATAAATTAGTGAAATATAAATATTTAAAAATAACTAGACAACAGTCTGCAATCTAACTTAATTGCACAATATATCCCTCTCGTTGTTTAATCTGAAATAAAACACCGACGTCTATAGTATACCGTACGCGCCAGGAGCCAAGTTATCAGCTCCCGCCATCTAGCGAGGCCTCTCGACAATTTTTATCGGTTGATTAAATCGTTCCTAGCTACCCCTTTATGAGCTAAGCGTGTATATTTCAACTTGTTTGTTTTGATGGGCAACGATCGTTATCTGTAGGTGTTTCCAAGGCTTTATCTTGTTTATTAAGTAGGGAAATTTATTGTGTTTTGCCAGCAAAAAAATGGGAGACACTTTCTTGCTTCAAGGACGCTTCCTTACGCTTTTTATTGAACTCGAATGTAATTTGTATTGTAGTTGTATATTTTCATCACGTAAGGAAAAAGCGTTACGTCTCCTCCATGCGATTCTTTTTCTCTCTTTGACTATGTAATTTGTATATTTTTATTTTTTATCCTTATTTCTTCACAATTGACGTAAGGTAAATCGAATTAAAAAGCTTCAATTAATATTTAAATATTATATTTATATTACTTAATTTATATCTGTATTCATTTATTAAAAAGTGGATATGAAACAGTGAATTACAAGTTGTATAAAGAAAATTGCTAAAAAATCATAATCACATTTATGTTAACTATAGGTAATGAAATTCTGTGAATTAATTTTGTCCAATTAGGTATCTCGCAGATAAATACATAGTTGCTATAGTGTCATTTACCAAATCTTTATTGCAGTGTTGCAAATGTGACTATAGAACCAGCCACGGATCTACGATTTTTTCTAACCGGGGCAGAAACTAGTTGTGCTTCTCTCTTCAGCGCTTGAGATAAATTACTTAAAAACAACTCACAAATATGTAATGACTGGCATTTTTCGTGAAAGGAACAATAAGAAACCATTTAATAAATGTGTACCTACTGTTTATTATCTATTACTTAATAACATTTTCATTTGTGTGATATTAAATTATATACACGGAAAAAAACGTTGACACGACAATTCTAAAATCGGTATCTCGAGTCCATAAGTTCACTATTGCACTGGCACACAAGAAAATTAACTTACCTTGAGATTAAAAGGAAAATTACTTTAACCTAATTGTGAAAACTCCAAGCTCCACGCACCACAGTTTATTCATAGTCTAAGCTTCCAATATAGTTGCGGGTTTTTTTGGCAAAGAGTGTACAAATACTGTAGATTGATTGACCTAAAGATAGTCAAGTATGGGGAATATATACGTAAGAGAAAGATCGTAAGGAAAGTAAACTGGCTGTTTCCTATTTTTAATTAATATCACTAAAACTCATCGAAACAAACAAAAAATTAAAGGAAATGGGTTTACAAACTGCGGAGAAAATAGTATTGAACTCTTTTATTATCGCTTATTTATGTGTAGATCATAAATTAGTGAAATATAAATATTTAAAAATAACTAGACAACAGTCTGCAATCTAACTTAATTGCACAATATATCCCTCTCGTTGTTTAATCTGAAATAAAACACCGACGTCTATAGTATACCGTACGCGCCAGGAGCCAAGTTATCAGCTCCCGCCATCTAGCGAGGCCTCTCGACAATTTTTATCGGTTGATTAAATCGTTCCTAGCTACCCCTTTATGAGCTAAGCGTGTATATTTCAACTTGTTTGTTTTGATGGGCAACGATCGTTATCTGTAGGTGTTTCCAAGGCTTTATCTTGTTTATTAAGTAGGGAAATTTATTGTGTTTTGCCAGCAAAAAAATGGGAGACACTTTCTTGACTGACTTTATATTGCATTTGATTTAATGCTTGGGTTTATATTACAAACGTATATATTTTTTTGGTATAGTTCATTCATTAATCACATTCTTTCTTTCAAAAAACTCAATAATATTGAAACTAAAAAAAATAATGAATAATGATCAAATTGCGACCATTGGATTCTATTTCACAATATTTTATTACTCTTACGATATTTATTCATTTTATTAAAGAATCTAAATATAATACCAAATATTATATTTAATGTAAGCATTATTATAAATATTCAAACAAATACGAACCAGTTGCTGGTCGCGACAGCTTTGCAGTTTTCTGTTTAAGGCCGCATTAGATATATTTATTACTTGTAACATATTTGCTCTGCTTCTAGTTGGAAGTTCACAATAGCAGTACCTACAAATTCTAATATGCCTAAAACTTAAGTGGAACTAGAAGTATAGAAGCTAATAAAGCGTTCCATATTTATCAATATAATTGTAAGAAACAAGATATTTATCTAACTACCAATCTCAAGAATTTTTAAGTCACGGACAATATTAACGACTATCTTTCAAAATAATCAAGATTTTTTATAATAGTACAGACGTATACGAGCATATAAAGAAATTGCCGGTACATCTTAATCTACAAGTTGTTATATAAATATATCAAAAGTCGGGATATTTCGACGCTGATGAGTGAATCACAGGCATTATTTTCAACATAAAACAGAAGCCGCTAATGATGAAAAATAAAATAAACTTACGTGAACGAACATCATTATCGAATGAATTACCTACACCGTCGATAATACCATTCGAAATCGAAGAAAAACTCGCTACTATACCACGAATCCGCATAACGTGGCAACATTTACACCGACGTGGCATAAAAATAATATAACTAAGTTTTAGAGTATTAAATAGGTGTTTATTTATAACATTCATTGTGCAAATTACATAGACTCTTTATTAGATTTTAATAATAAAAATATTTATAAATTCATATCAATTCATATTCATTTAACTCATTTTGTATATATACATTAAATAAATGAAAAAGTTTTCTTATTTGTATTGTATGCAAATAAATTAATAGTGACGTAATTAATCAAATGGGATCTGAAACTTAAATACACGATAATTATGATATTATCAATAATCAATAATATCAATAATCAGATATACAAGTTGGCAACCGAAAATCCTCGTAGTAATGGTTTTTATTGTTACATGGGAATTACGTACTATCTGGATTTAGTATTGGGTTGACTTTTAATTTCTTATATGTAATTTTGTTATCTCTACATAATCCCTATTATATTTGTCGATTTAAATTATTTCGTTAAACATTATCGATATTCTTGGCGCCTATGAGAAAAACCTAATGATCTAAATAATCATTTAAATAATTTTCTATCTCCGTAAGATACTCTTCAAAACTAGTCTCGGATTTTTTAATAAGCAGGTAGCACTCCTAGACTGAATACTAATAATAAGCAATTTTGACAATGTGAGAATAATATTCAATATTTCTAAGATCATTTGCAACTTACTTGTTGTTTTTATTACATTATTGTGCTCGATAGCCTTTGGCTTGCATTCTACGAAAATCGATATTCTCTTTAGATAACATAATTATATTTAAGGTTTTAGTATGTTTGAATAGTTTTTTTTAATACTAAATAATAGTATTCAGGTATTGCAGGAACTATGA
The DNA here is from genome assembly GCA_015888305.1 of Antheraea pernyi. Lineage (NCBI taxonomy): Eukaryota > Metazoa > Arthropoda > Insecta > Lepidoptera > Saturniidae > Antheraea > Antheraea pernyi. The sequence goes on from MU159744.1 coordinate 25,253, forward strand.
AAATAATTAACTGAGAAATTTTATAGATACAAAATACCTTCTAAAAATGAATAGGACCCATTGATTATATAATTACTTAGTACACAATTCATTTTTACGTCAATTTATTATGTAGCGGAAAATGTTTTCTTTCGAATAAGAAGTAAATCTTTTAATAATATAAAATATTTTAAATAAATTTAGTAAGTATATGGATTTAAAGAGCAGTTATTATTTTTATTAAAATCTAGTATTAATCCCAAAACATTAAATAAAAGAGTAAATCGGTATAGTCAGACCTGAAAAAAGCAGTGCATATGTCAGTGCGTATACTACACAAAGTCTCGTAATATGTATAAATACTGTAGTCCGGTGAAGCTGTTAAGACCTTGCTAGGTAAATAGCGTAGTCAGTTGGAATAAAAAAGTATAAATACTCAACAATATAATTCCAGTTTTTCTATACTACTAGACCCAAGCAGATATTTGTACATACTTATAGTAGACAAGAATACCTTACATGTAATGCCTAACGAGAATTTTTCCCCACTGTGCCATAAGAACTTTCAGTTCAAAAATCGGAGGCACTGGACTGTTATATATATATATATATATATAGAAAAATAGATACTAATAATATATTTTGGAGGAACTTAGGCTAGTATTTCCTACCCTATGTTTAACGTGCAACGCAAATTTTTCTTCACCTTGCTACAGAAAGGTTCACTTCAAATATGTATATATTAGATTTTGTTAACATTTTTACAATTCTTATTCTTATTAAGGGAACTATTATTACGTTTATTAATTTCATAACATATTATTAATAGGTTTCTCCTTAAATCTACCATAAAAATTACGCTACGGTGTAACGTGAAGTAACTAGGGGATTGCATCGAAAAAACCTTATTCAAAGCGAAGATTTGTTCAGAGAACGAATATAGTGTCCATTAAGAGGGCTCCGTGGATTTACGGTCAATTAAAATCTATATGGTGGAGCCAATTAAACCGCAGTTAGTTTATTGATATTGTGTTTTGTTTATCGGACATACTGGCATGTGAATGCCGGCCGGTCTGATAGTCGAGTGTGTATTCCACCTAGAGTACGATTACTTCATTCGAACTTTATTGGATTAACTCTATATACAATTTATTTAATTAAGACTTTAGTGGGGGTAAAAATAGAAATGTTTACTCTAATAGCTATTTTAGAAAGTGTTAGTTGTAGTGTTTATTTGGTAGTGTAGAACGATTGATATAAACGTTACAAGGTGTTACATACATAATTACGTATTTTTAATTTAAACTGATGAATGAATATAGTAACATGTTTGGGTAAACTTGTGTTTTATTATTATAATAGAATATTTATTTAAAAGTGATAAATAGCTATCACAAGAGATCAACATAAGTGATTAAATTCTAATAGGAATTTATTAAATAGAATTCTAATTCTTGTAGCTAATTTAGTATTTTTATTATTGGACTAATTCAACTGCGTTTCAAGGAAAAAAATAGTATTAGCCTATATTTTAAATGAAAACGATAAAAATGAAATGTGTAAATTTCTTCACAAGTAGTATTAACCGAGTACACGGAAAGAAACCTAAGAAAGGAACCTAGCAACGTTAATAACATACAGTAAAAAGCAGTTTGTACTTTTTACAGACAATAACTTCTTTCAAGAACTATATTAGATTTCATTGTTGATTGCCAGTGGAAATTTTGGACTCTGGCAAAACTTTCAAGTTATACATATATCGTTTTATATCTAACGTTATTAATCATCAGTATCTTAAATTGCTATGTATTCTTTATGTTATTCTAGTTTGTAAGCATTACGATTATGTAGTACTCAGTACCTGTAAATAAATACATTGTAAATTCTTTATTACGTCATTTTTTATAACGAAAATCATCTATAACGTAGAAATTAGTTCAATATGGTTGGTTTACCACAAAACCATTTATTTGTTACCTTCTCTCGGCATAACGAAAACACTTTATACTTATAAAAATGCTTTTTCATTTAAAATTCGTTATAAAGAGTTTATATTTTAAATGTATTCTAATTTCATTTATAGTTGTGATTCATTAGATCACTAGTTTTACCATTTCATAAATTGTTTTTTTTTATGTGACTACGCTATTTGTCCAACTGGCCTTCACAGCTTCACCGGACTAATAAATTGTGATTATTATTTATCAACTGTAATTATTTGCCAATTAAATAACAAACAACAAAGTTAAGAATTATGAGGCTTTGTTACCTAATTTTTTTGGATTAAATGTTGCTGTTTAGGTACCTACTCTGTCATTTGAAATAGTAGGCACTCAGTAAGTATTTCATCGAAGGTTTAACAATATTAAAATTGTTATTACTAAAGTTACCGATTTTAAGTTATTACGAGCTTAAGTTTCACAACTCGACATCTATGTAGGAAAACAGTAGGCGATCTACATATTTATGAAATAAATGAGCAGGTAGGCATTGCGATGTAAAAATGAAGACGAATTATTTAATAGAATAGGGGTTCCTAAACTTTAAAGGTAACGGAACACCAAACAAATTCCTTTTATTTTATGGAACCTAATATCAAATGATTACAAATCAACACTGGAGTTTAAATAAGAACAATTTGAAAGAAACTTGTAATATAATTGAAATACATTATACTTAACTTAAAGTTTAAATGTGAAGCATGTGCGATATATATGTGATATGTGCTTCAGTGCAGTTGTTTCTGCTGAGTGGTAGGGTTTTACAGCCTGCCGTGGTCGCAACCACCATGTATATGGCGAAAAAGCCCGTCATAGTGATTCGCTTCTGCGGGTCGCGTTTCGGGATGAGACTGTGCATATTCAGCTTTTCGCAGGCCGGCATGACAGCGGCGACCGGCGATGAATAGTGTGTCACTCGGTAGTCGCCATTGTTTTTGGATTATACTGTGCTTACCATCAGGGATAGTGCAGTCATTATGCCATGCTACAATAATAAAAAAAGAAGAATGAAATTGTTTTACTGTTTTATGAATAATTGTTTCATAGTTCAGTATTATGCCCGGCAATTGTTGCTTATGGTAGTATAAAGTGGTATAAAGAAAATTGCTAAATAACAAAAAAAAATATCATCATCAGATTCTACCACAGCAATTATTGATTTATGATAACTATAATAAAATACATATGCCTGTGAATTAATTTTGTCCAATTAGGTATCTCGCAGATAATTACATAAGTAGTTGCTATAGTGTTATTTCCCAAATCTTCATTGCAGTGTTGCAAATGTGACTATAGAATCAGCCTCGGATCTACGATTTTATCAAACCGGGGCAGAAACTAGTGCTCCTCTCTTCAGGGTTTAAGATAAATTACTTAAAAACAACTCACAAATATGGCATTTTTCGTCAATAGAACAATAAGAAACCATTTAATAAATTTGTACCTACTGTTTATTATTTATTACCTAATAACATTTTCATTTGTGTGATATTAAATTATATACACGGAAAAAAACGTTGACACGACAATTCTAAAATCGGCATCTCGAGTCCATAAGTTCACTATTGCACTGGCACACAAGAAAATTAACTTACCTTGAGATTAAAAGGAAAATTACTTTAACCTCACTGTGAAAGCTCAAAGCTCCACGAAACGCAAAGGCGACAATAAAAATCGACAAACATACATCTATAAGATTTAACGTGCGAGAAAATGAGATAGAATAGGTACATTATTGTCTATATGTATATAAAGGTCTTCACTTCTACCGCTACTATGTTTACTTTAGTACGTCAATGAGAGCACCCTATCCGAGGTTAAGCATAGTGCAATCGAAAAACAATGATGGCAGATGTAGTCCGGTGAAGCTGTTAAGACCTTGCTTGGTCAATAGCGTAGTCAGTTCGAAAAAAAAAAAAAATGATGGCAGCCGAGAGAACTACCATCCATTAGCAGACGTGGCTGTCATGCCGTTCCGCAGCCTCTACGCAGCCGATCTGGGTGTTCGCGAAACGCTATAAACTATGAAAGGGATTCATCATATAACTGGAGATATGATGTCCACTGATCCTGATATATGACTCCACAAAAAGTATCACAGTGATGGGTTTTACGCCTAGTTTGTGGTTATTGAGAACCAATCCATATCCTAAAACTTAGCGACACCACATACACGATCTACTGTCAAATGTTTCCCCGAGTACCTATAAAAAAACGATTCCTGAAGGTAGTATTAGCTTATAAATCTGTTGCTGTGTTTTTATATTACACCGTATGATACCTGCCCGTATGATTGTTCATTAAATAAAGGATTAATTTAAAGGAATGGAAAACAGTTAATATAATCAAACAAATAATTAGCCTAGAAACATGTATAAAAATTTTCTGATCAAATGGTCGTAGTCCCATGGTGATGCGTTCGATAGTGTTCCAGTGATTAAACCGCGAAGGAGCGGTGTTTCTATTACGTATAGTATGATTGTTCATTAAATAAACGATCAATTAAAATTAGTCTAGAACCAAGTATGAAACTTTTTTGATCACTGGTGGATATGGTGATGCGTTCGATAGTGTTCAAATGAATAAGCCTCAAAGAAACGGTGTTTCCATTACGTATGCAAATAGAAGAAGAATAAGATAAAAAAATGGTCGTTCAGAGGTTGAAATTCTACCACAATTTATATTCATTATTCATTGTCTAAGTTTCAATATAGTTTTTTGCCAAAGAGTGTACAAATACTGTGGACCTACAGATCGTTAAGTATGGAGAATATGTACGTAAGAGAAAGATCGCAAATCGAAACTGACTGTTTTCGATTTTTTATTAATATCTCTAAAACTCGTGTAAACAAACAAAAATATAAAGAAAATGGGTTCACAAACTGCGAAGAAAAATTTATTGAACTCTTTTATTATCGCTTATTTATGTGTAGATCATAAGTTAGTGAAATATAAATATTTAAAAATAGCTAAACAACAGTCTGCAATATAACTTAATTGCACAATATATCCCTCTCGTTGTTTAATCTGAAATAAAACACCGACGTCTATAGTATTATACCGTACGCGCCAGGAGCCAAGTTATCAGCTCCCGCCATCTAGCGAGGCCTCTCGACAATTTTTATCGGTTGATTAAATCGTTCCTAGCTACCCCTTTATGAGCTAAGCGTGTATATTTCAACTTGTTTGTTTTGATGGGCAACGATCGTTATCTGTAGGTGTTTCCAAGGCTTTATCTTGTTTATTAAGTAGGGAAATTTATTGTGTTTTGCCAGCAAAAAAATGGGAGACACTTTCTTCACTGACTTTAGATTGCATTTGATTTAATGCTTGGGTTTATATTACAAACGTATATTTTTTTTTGGTATAGTTCATTCATTAATCACATTCTTTCTTTCAAAAAACTCAATAATATTGAAACTAAAAAAAATAATGAATAATGATCAAATTGCGACCATTGGATTCTATTTCACAATATTTTATTACTCTTACGATATTTATTCATTTTATTAAAGAATCTAAATATAATACCAAATATTATATTTAATGTAAGCATTATTATAAATATTCAAACAAATACGAACCAGTTGCTGGTCGCGACAGCTTTGCAGTTTTCTGTTTAAGGCTGCATTAGATATATTTATTACTTGCAACATATTTGCTCTGCTTCTAGTTAGAAGTTCACAATAGCAGTATACCTACAAATTCTAATATGCCTAAAACTTAAGTGGAACTAGAAGTATAGAAGCTAATAAAGCGTTCCATATTTATCAATATAATTGTAAGAAACAAGATATTTATCTAACTACCAATCTCAAGAATTTTTAAGTCACGGACAATATTAACGACTATCTTTCAAAATAATCAAGATTTTTTATAATAGTACAGACGTATACGAGCATATAAAGAAATTGCCGGTACATCTTAATCTACAAGTTGTTATATAAATATATCAAAAGTCGGGATATTTCGACGCTGATGAGTGAATCACAGGCATTATTATCAACATAAAACAGAAGCCGCTAATGATGAAAAATAAAATAAACTTACGTGAACGAACATCATTATCGAATGAATTACCTACACCGTCGATAATACCATTCGAAATCGAAGAAAAACTCGCTACTATACCACGAATCCGCATAACATGGCAACATTTACACCGACGTGGCATAAAAATAATATAACTAAGTTTTAGAGTATTAAATATGTGTTTATTTATAACAATCATTGTGCAAATTACATAGACTCTTTATTAGATTTTAATAATAAAAATCTTTATAAATTCATATTCATTTAACTCATTTTGTATATATACATTAAATAAATGAAAAAGTTTTCTTATTTGTATTGTATGCAAATAAATTAATAGTGACGTAATTAATCAAATGGGATCTGAAACTTAAATACACGATAATTATGATATTATCAATAATCAATAATATCAATAATCAGATATACAAGTTGGCAACCGAAAATCCTCGTAGTAATGGTTTTTATTGTTACATGGGAATTACGTACTATCTGGATTTAGTATTGGGTTGACTTTTAATTTCTTATATGTAATTTTGTTATCTCTACATAATCCCTATTATATTTGTCGATTTAAATTATTTCGTTAAACATTATCGATATTCTTGGCGCCTATGAGAAAAACCTAATGATCTAAATAATCATTTAAATAATTTTCTATCTCCGTAAGATACTCTTCAAAACTAGTCTCGGATTTTTTAATAAGCAGGTAGCACTCCTAGACTGAATACTAATAATAAGCAATTTTGACAATGTGAGAATAATATTCAATATTTCTAAGATCATTTGCAACTTACTTGTTGTTTTTATTACATTATTGTGCTCGATAGCCTTTGACTTGCATTGCAGAATATACCTTCATACCTTCTGAAAATTAATAGGAACCAGTGATATATAATTAGTTAGTAGTTAATTCGTTTTTAAGTGATTTTATTATGTAGCGGAAAATGTTTTATTTTATATCTAACAAGAAGTAAATCTTTTAATGATATAAAATATTTTAAATGAATTCAGTAAGTACATATATGAATTTATATAGCAGCTAATTTTTTTACTAAAATCTAGTGTTAATCCCAAAACATTAAATAAAAGAGTAAATCTGTATAGTCAGACCTGAAAAAAAGCAGTGCATATGTCAGTACGTATACTACACAAAAGTCCTTAATATGTATATATACTGTAGTTCGGTGAAGCTGTTAAGACCTTGCTAGGGGTATAGTCAGACCTGAAAAAAGCAGTGCATATGTCAGTGCGTATACTACACAAAGTCTCGTAATATGTATAAATACTGTAGTCCGGTGAAGCTGTTAAGACCTTGCTAGGTAAATAGCGTAGTCAGTTGGAATAAAAAAGTATAAATACTCAACAATATAATTCCAGTTTTTCTATACTACTAGACCCAAGCAGATATTTGTACATACTTATAGTAGACAAGAATACCTTACATGTAATGCCTAACGAGAATTTTTCCCCACTGTGCCATAAGAACTTTCAGTTCAAAAATCGGAGGCACTGGACTGTTATATATATATATATATATATAGAAAAATAGATACTAATAATATATTTTGGAATGGAGGGCTCATCCATAAATTATGTAAATCTCGCGTAGTCAGTTCGAAAAAAAATTACCTTACATGTAATGCCTAACGAGAATTTTTACCCACGGTGCCATAAAAACTTTCAGTTCAAAAATTGGAGGCACTGGACTGGCTAGTTAGGCTAGTATTTCCTACCTTATCTTTAACGTGCAACGCAAATTTTTCTTCACCTTGCCACAGAAAGGTTCACTTCAAATATGTATATATTAGATTTTGTTAATATTTTTACAATTCTTATTCTTATTAAGGGAACTATTATTACGTTTATTCATTTCATAACATATTATTAATAGGTTTCTCCTTAAATCTACCATAAAAATTACGCTACGGTGTAACGTGAAGTAACTAGGGGATTGCATCGAAAAAACCTTATTCAAAGCGAAGATTTGTTCAGAGAACGAATATAGTGTCCATTAAGAGGGCTCCGTGGATTTACGGTCAATTAAAATCTATATGGTGGAGCCAATTAAACCGCAGTTAGTTTATTGATATTGTGTTTTGTTTATCGGACATACTGGCATGTGAATGCCGGCCGGTCTGATAGTCGAGTGTGTATTCCACCTAGAGTACGATTACTTCATTCGAACTTTATTGGATTAACTCTATATACAATTTATTTAATTAAGACTTTAGTGGGGGTAAAAATAGAAATGTTTACTCTAATAGCTATTTTAGAAAGTGTTAGTTGTAGTGTTTATTTGGTAGTGTAGAACGATTGATATAAACGTTACAAGGTGTTACATACATAATTACGTATTTTTAATTTAAACTGATGAATGAATATAGTAACATGTTTGGGTAAACTTGTGTTTTATTATTATAATAGAATATTTATTTAAAAGTGATAAATAGCTATCACAAGAGATCAACATAAGTGATTAAATTGTAATAGGAATTTATTAAATAGAATTCTAATTCTTGTAGCTAATTTAGTATTTTTATTATTGGACTAATTCAACTGCGTTTCAAGGAAAAAATAGTATTAACCTTTATTTTAAATGAAAACAATAAAAATGAAATGTGTAAATTTCTTCACAAGTAGTATTAACCGAGTACACGGAAAGAAACCTAAGAAAGGAACCTAGCAACGTTAATAACATACAGTAAAAAGCAGTTTGTACTTTTTACAGACAATAACTTCTTTCAAGAACTATATTAGATTTCATTGTTGATTGCCAGTGGAAATTTTGGACTCTGGCAAAACTTTCAAGTTATACATATATCGTTTTATATCTAACGTTATTAATCATCAGTATCTTAAATTGCTATGTATTCTTTATTGTGTAACATTCGCTCATTTCGTATTACCCTTTCTTATTATTTAGATAGTATATTGATATTATTTTTTAATTAATTTATAAATAATCTATCCTATGATATTTCCTTCATATGTATAGATTATTTTACATTCGTTTAGAATTTATATACAAATGAAAATTCTAAGTTCTGTACATTTATGATTTTTGTTTGTATAACCATTATTTTTGTGTTTTCGATCATGTAATATCTTGTAATTCAAGTTTTTTTTATATTTTTTTATACCATTAGTGGCAAATGAACATGCGGTTCACCTGATGGTAACTTATCATCGCCGCCCATGGACACCTGTGACACGAGATGAATAACAGATGCGTTGCCGGGCCTTGAGAAAGGAGTAGGCACGTTTCTTGGAAGATGGTAAATTGTAATGGTCCTACATTCGTTGAGAATTTATAGACAAATGAAAATTTGTGTAAAATAGTTCTGTACATTTATGATTTGTTTTTGTCTATCCATTATTTTTGTGTTTTCGATCATGTAAGATCTTATAATTAGAGTTTAAAAAAATTCTATACCATTAGTGGCAAATGAACATGCGGTTCACCTGATGGTCACTTATCATCGCCGCCCATGGACACCTGTGACACGAGATGAATCACAGATGCGTTGCCGGGCCTTGAGAAAGGAGTAGGCACGTTTCTTGAAAGATGGTAAATTGTAATGGTCCGGAAACACTGCCGCTGGGAGTTCGTTCCAGAGAAATAGAGATATCTATTGAATCTCTTCAACAATGCAGTTTAGATTGCTCATAATATTAATATTAGTGTATATACTGTACAGTAGATTTGTGTTACTGCTACTGCTTACTTCGGATAACAAAAAGTATAGTAGTTAGTAATCCATCGTTCCTCCATAACAAAGGTAATCCAACTTTGATAATCTAGTAAATTTTATTAAATATTCATTTAATGGAATGAAATTAATGAAAATTCCAACACATACTAACAGCTCTAACTGGGAATAATGTGAATTTAATTTTATGGTACCTAATTATTATTATCTAATATTTTATATTATAATATCAACTTTGTGATACCGAATTTTATAATAAATTTCTTATATGTAAAAGAGAGACATATATATGTACATTTAGTTATTAGTTAATATTGTTAACGAAGCCAAATTTCAATATTTGCGAACGATTTATTGATTTGAATATTAAAGTTTATAGTTTATTAGAAACAAAAGTAGAAACCAATACCAGAATTTCTTTTATCTTAGGTATAAACGCCATATAAAGGTTTTAAACGCCAAGCTCAACTATGGACGTACGATTGAGGCTAAGGCTAAAATGGCTGCAAAAAAATGCGTGAAGCAATACTTTACGCCGGAGCAGCTTCTAAATCTTTATAAGTCACAGATAAGGCCGTGTATGGAGTATTGTTAAATACCAGTTGACCTTGCTGGACTCCGACGATCACAGAGCTTGAAGACTTGTCGGTAACGAATCACTGTTAGCAGCCAAATTGCAAACACTGGAACATCGGCGTAGGGTCTCTTGCCTTGTAGTATTCTATCGGCTACACTTTGGAGAATGTGTACAAGATCTGCACCAACTAATTCCACCGTCTCCGTTTCATCTTTTTTATGGTGCTTAATTATTATTATCTAATATTTTATATTATAATATCAACTTTGTGATACAGAATTTTAAAATAAATTTCTTATATGTAAAAGAGAGACATATATATGTACATTTATTTATTAGTTAATATTGTTAACAAAGCCAAATTTCAATATTTGCGAACGATTTATTGATTTGAATAGTAAAGTTTATAGTTTAGTAGAAACAAAAGTAGAAACCAATATCAGAATTTCTTTTATCTTAGGTATACCAATTCACAAAATTTCAGCTCAGAAATAAGTTGAAGTCTTCCGTAGATTCTATCTCGATAATAGATAAAAAGTCCTCTCGTGATATATGCATATAGAAATAAAATAAAAAACCGAATACTATATTAAAAAATCATCAAACACACCTTCTCTGAAACTAATCTCTTAAACTCACCGATCCCCATCCTTAGGCCGTTAAGGGTCAATACAACAAATTTTCAATTACCCAGAATGGTCACAAATTCAGCTGAAATGTAAATTATTTCAGCGTGTGCATTATAAATATAATTGTATGTGTTGCTGGGCGGGCTGTATGTAACCAATAGGAGAGGAGCGCGGAGGCTGGGCGGCGCTTGAGCGAAGACTAATGTTGTTCCGTCGAAGCCTTCGCCGCGGTCGCTACGTTGTCTCGAACTAGAAAACTTGTAGAGAAAATATTATATCGATGATAATACAAGCTAATTTATTGTAATTAAATTCATATGCCTCTTTAAGAATTACTACCTAATAAGTAAATAACTATATTTATTGTGTATTTTGAAACAAGTTCATACATGTTAAGTTCATGTTACGTGACGAATTTGAAGACACTAATATGTTAAGAAATAAGATCCGCTCAGGTAGAATTATAGGAAAACAGTTTTTTTTATATCTAGGAACAAATAAAATTGTAGGTAATAAATAGTTGGGCTGGTACCTACCGATATACTAAGACGTGGCTTATTAATGGACAGTGGTGTCACTGTAAAACATAAAGCAAGGTTGTTCGACGCGACCTCTGCACATTTACCACTATTGCGATCGGACAAATTGTTTTTTTTTTATTATATCCCACTAAAATGATTTTACAAGAGTTACCTGATGATATATGGTATGAAAACAAGCGTACATCGAGATAAATATTTTATCAACTTCCCACCATCTTAAAGAATTCTTATTTTAGGATCAAGAAATAATGAACGAAAAAATATTCTATACCTTTACAATAAAGCAGAGATGCGAAAATAATGCTGAAGAAAAGCTACGGTTGTTACGAACTCCTTTATGAAAAGATAAAATTAGAATGGCTTTAACTGATGTCTCAAAATACTAATCATAGTGCATCAGTACAACGTTTTCAATGTAGATATGCCTCTCTGTGAGTGTAATAATTAATTATATTATAAAACTGTTTGCACAATTATGAAAAGTGCAGTCGTTTATAACAAATTACAGTGATATACATATTACATTTGTGATATTGGTTTATATGAATATTTAGTAATTTTGTCTTCGTATTCGGTCTATATCACGTGTATGAGAAGCGAGTTAGTAACCTGTAAACATTATAATAAAGTTTAATCTACACTGCATTTATATATTACTAGATGATATCCGTGTACTTTGATTAAACTTGTGATTTTTTAGAAATATCAAAAGGTGATCCAAAACATAAGTAACTTAGAAAATCTACGAAAGATTCGGTAAAGAATGGTCGATAGTTTTGACACGATTGATTGTGAAATGAACTGTATTTTCATTATATATAAAAAAAGACAAATTGATAATAAACATGGCGAGAAGCACCTATAACAATCAAACGATGCAACTCGATACACCTCTACAATCTGTACAGACGTTTAGTACCACCAAATGACTCATAAAATTGCCCAAATATCCCACAACATACAAATTTATGGTCCTTAAGTGTCAACGAGACCGTAAAAACCGTCGCAGTGAGTCTCCCTTTACGGGATACTCTCACAGTTCCACGTCAATCACGTACGTCAAACAAAATATAAAAATTCAATTTACAGCGACATTCAAGCTATTATGCGGTAGCGCAAACTGCTTCATTATACACACGGCACTCATAAATGCTCTCATATACAAAGAGCATAATTTAATACGGAAATATATCTCAATATGTAATAATAGTTTGTCCATTGTTAATACGTATCACTGCAAGCCTCGAGGCAATAAATTTACGATTAGATATAAAGCTGAAATGTGTCTAGGATGATTTAGAAGCGTGTGTTGCGAAGGGGAAGCCATTTTGTTAATATTTACCTGAAGTGGTGTTTGTAAAGAGTTCGTAGTAGTTTAAAGTCGGCCATAGTGTTACAAAAGAAAGCTCTATTATGTATGTGTGAAATGTAATTCTGGACGATCATTATTAATGTGCAGATTTTTTTGTTTTCACCGACGCGGCGCGATGCGACGGGGAATGGAATGTTACCTTTTTGATTTTTCTTGTGAAACGAATAATTTGCACTATAAAAACATATCTTTGTAAGAAACCGCGAATGCAAAAAGAATTTAAAAGGATGTTTTTTTTATGTATCTCCAATATGTCTCTATTAGAAGTTTAACTTTTTTTTAATTTAGACTAAAATTATAAATATTTTAAAATTAAAAAGATGTCTTTCCTTAAAACATAAATCATTTAACCACATATAGGTACATATTTCGGCAGAAACAAAAAGCTTCAGTAGAAATCAATCCGAGTTATTACGAATAAAAGGACCGTAGGCCCATACTTGATTTCCAACATAATCTTTATGGTACCATTAATATTTTTTCAAGACTTATTTATTGTGTCCCGAAGAAGCGGGACTCAGGCAGGTGGTCCCTATTTAATCAAGACGTTACCGAAAATAAAAAAAGGTTAAACCTGTAGCCATATTTTGTTTTTTGCCTGAATTATAGTTTTGTCCGACGTAAGTTATGTGGACCGACTAGTTCCCATTTCATTATTTAATTTATATAAGACATTTTGATTGTGTGGGAAAGACGTATGCTGTAATGAATATATTAGCAATAAACCTCTGAATATACACTGGAAACCAGTCGTGTGCAATAAAATAGGTTTACGACATGTTAATAACGTTAACAAATGCATATTTAATACGTACAGGCCGGTTATGAATTATAAATGTGCACTGAAAGGATGAGGGGACAGACCTCATCACGTACCTACTAGATAGATTTTATACGATGTTGATCAATTTACCTACACATAATCTGTTGTGAGGTATGGTTATATCAAAACTGTATATTCCTGTAGGTATATAAACTATATATATAAAGATATTTGGACAATCAATTGATACTAATATCATAGGCTATATACTTATTAATGACTAGTTAGGGTTCGGCCCATTAATATTGTTTTATAATATAGGCCTATATAATATCTGCCCACGACTTCGTCTGCGTGGAATAGTTATTTTGGGCTAACGCTAACTCTCAAGAGGAAAAAATACACCGATTTTGAAGCATTCTTCATTGATGCTCCGTTCCTGTTGGTGTTAGCGTGATGACGTATAATTTATAACCTTCCTCGATAAATGAGCTATATAACACTGAATTTTCAAATCGGACTAGTAGTTCCTGAGATTTCTTGAGATTACCCCCTACAACGTCACAAACTCACAAACTTTACAGTTTTATAATATTAATTAATATAGAAATATACATTACTGTTTTATTTTATTTTCATTTTTTGTTATTTCGATTCTGATATTTTACTTTTGTTATATGGCACGATGAATGTGTTACTAACAATAAGAACTTTATTCTAAACTAGCTGTTACCCGCGGCTCCGCACGCGCTTTTTAAAAATTTATTAAAGAAATGTAAAATTGTGAGTGTGTACATTACAGAAACGCTTTTTCAAAAACATTTGTAACTACGATACGAACGCCATCTACTGTAACATGTAACGTGTACATTAGATATATGAATACTAATAGTATATCGAATGGGATGGGATTTATCATCAGCAACATACCTGGAACTTCAACCTACTATATACCAAACTCAGTGCTCACTAACACTATATAAGAAAGTAATGAAAATTATAAACCATACATTATCGAACAATATATCTTAAATCTTTTATTTTATAGATAGATATAATATGCCCGTATTGTCGATATACTTAGTTATTCTTATACGTTGCTATAATAACTGAGTTATGTAGAAGCAAACGTGGTAAATAAAACAATATGGCCGCCAAATTGACCAAAAAGATGATATAATTCATATTACATACAAATATATGTCTTTCAATTAAGTATATTTATTCTTGGAGTCAGTAAGGCACACGTCTCACGCAGTTGTAACATTTTTTTAATTTCACACGGACGAATACAAAGGTAGCAGTTAATCACTACATAGTGTACCAATTCAAATAAAAAAAGAATCATTAAAATCGGTTCACAATTAACTAAAATATCGATTAACATACATAAAAAAATATATACAACCGAACATAGTAACCTCCTCCTTTTTCGAAGTCGGTTAAAAAAAGTCCTCTGTCAGCTTATCTGTTCGCGATAAAGTCAAAAACTACCATTTTCATGCTGTTTTCACCAGTAGATAGAATGATAATTTATGGGGAAGGTTTAGGTATAATTTGTCAAGGTTTTCATTTTATTATCCGTCTCCGTCCGTATAACGTCTTCCGAGCCCGCTAGTTATCTGCCCGTAAAAGCCCCGTGAAAGTCGGTCCAATCAATTAGGAGATAGTAGGATATTGCGGACGAAGTCTTGAGAATCAAAATAAAATAGTCTAAGTTACTTCTTATAAGGTGAGTTATCTTCCAGTGAAAGTCCCGTGAAAATCAGTTCAAGCATTACGGATATTCCACTGCGTCCGAAGGCGAATAAAAAACCTAAATTATTTTTTATGAGGTCTGTTATCTATCAGTGAATACCCCGTGAAAATCGGCCCAAAGTAATGCGGACGAAGCCGCGGACAAATAAAATAGAATATGTCAACCGCTATAATTTCGGTTATCTGGCAGTAAAAAGTAAAATTCCCGTTAAAATAGGTCCAGTCGTTTTGGAGATTACCCAGAACAAACAAACAAACAGACAAAATATAATAATATAAAAATATAGACAAAGTATAAAAAAAGTTTTTTTTGGTCATTTGTAGCCATATCCATTCATCAAAAAGTTGTTATTTTAATTGTACATACACAAACTTTATTTTTATAATACGTAATAGAGAACAAATAAAAAATTGGAAATAAAAGTAGTATAAACTATTTGAATAGGAAAACAAAATAAACTTTGAAAATGTTAGCTTTGATACTTACCACATAACTTCAGAATTGGCAGTATGGATTAATTCCTTCGCCTATGAACTATTTAAATAGAAAATAAAATAAACTTTGAAAATGTTAGCTTTGATACTTACCACATAACTTCAGAATTGGCAGTATGGATTAATTCCTTCGCCTGTCCTATTGGACGAATATTATTACTACTACTTAACACGTTACCATGGCAACGTATATAATAATAACGTAATCGCTCAAAAGGAAAAAAAGTGCCCGATTTTGAAACATTGTTCATTGGTGCTCTACTTCTATTGGTCTTAGCGTGATTATATATAGCCTATAGCCTTCCTCGATAAATGAGCTATCTAAAACCGAAAGACCTTCTCAAATCGGACTGGTAGTTCCTGAGATCATAGCGTTCAACCAAACAAACAAACAAACAAACAAACAAACAAACAAACAAACTCTTCAGCTTTATATATTAGTATAGATTTTATAGCTATCTTAAATATCAATACCTATTCTTATTGGTGAATGTCGTACGATATCTAATATACCAGAATAAACAACGACAAATTAGATTTTTTTTAATTATTATATTGTATTTTCTACGCCATTTTTCGTATTATACCTATATAAATAAATAGATAATTGTTGTACTTATATTTTAAAAGAAATATACTTATTATTATCTATAGACACTTTTAACCTGTTTATTTTGAGTGTGTATATATGATATGAGATACAATACAATTTTTAATCGTTTTAAACTATTTAAATGTAATAAATAGACTTTATTATTTAAAAGTAACCTTTATAGAAAATATAATAGAAGTTCATAATATTTTATTTTCTTTATTATTAATACAAAAGATACAAATCCAATTTTTCCTGTAATAGAATTACTAAAGAGCGATGGACAGAGAAAAAGCAAAGCAATACAAAAACTGTTGTACGCAAACAGAGTACAAGACTATAAAATATATGCCCGAGGCCTCTAGATTGTATTTCAGATAAGCGACTGATTTAGCCATCCAGCCGGCCAGATTTATTCATTTCTCGGATAGGTTTATGGAGCCATTCCAATGCTGCGATTGTAGGACATAATTATAAGAAACTGTTGAACATCTCGTTGAGAATACAATATTGTCGGGAAAACAAAATACCTATAATAAGTACTATGTGATATATTTAAAATAACTTAATCATATGCCGTGATGAAATTATCTTTGACACATTTTAGTTATTAATAGTCTTACATTAGCTACTTTACTTTGAATCTTTATATTAGAGATAAGAGACAGGAAATTAATTATTGACATTTATTTTAAATTAACATTCAAGATTAATTTTTTAGCTTCATTTTTGTATGTAAATTGAATGTACCTATGTATGTTATCGCGAATAAATAATATAAAATGTATTCTTAAAGAAATAGATACCTATCTATTGAGGAATTCAATTTATATATAGACAGATATGTGAGCGGTGAATAATATAATAATTAATTAAATATACATTTATTATTACACATTGTTAATGGAACGCTGAGGAAGTATCATTATTCGTCACTAATCCACTTCGCTACGACTATCGAGTTAAAAAATGTTCCCTACTTTGTGAAGAGTTTTATCCGGCGCAGAGGGCAAAAGGGGCGAGGACCAACAAAAGATAAAAGAGATATATAAGTGGCCCTCGGCAGCGCCATCAAGTCGTTACAAGAGCAGTAAAATATTTCAAATTGTGCCCAATGCCGCGGAAAACGGAAGTTACGCATTTTAGCTCTCTCACGGACATCATAGTCATTTTTGGATTTAGGTTTTGTTAGTTTTACTTTTTGTATCGAATAATTTCAAAATACGTTTTGCTATTACAATGTTTCTTTTTAAATGATAATGGAACAATTGTAGTGTACTCAGGTACTATATTCTTTACCCTAGGTCATATCCTACAACGCTTCGATCGAGGAGTTCCAATCCATGCAAAGAAACGGAAATTTTGATAAGGGCAAACATGAAATCATATAACTTTTTCTAAGCTCGCCTAATAAGCTACCATCCTCATGTTGATAATTTGTTCTGGTAGCTGCTTTTCTAGATCTAATCCTCGATTTAGGCTTAGTGTCTTCAAGATTTTAGATCGTCATTTAAAATGAAGTGAGATGTGATCAGACGCTAAAGCCTATCTTAAAAATAAAAGACCACGATAAAGCATTTCAGAAACATTATTATTGCCCTTATAAAGAATGTGAAAAGTAATATCTTAGTTTATTAAAATACATAAAATACTTAAGAGTGTTCACTTAATAACATTAAGTTACCAATTTTTGACGATTTGTGTTCTGATTTCTAATTAATTGTTAGGTTAATAATTTTTAAATCATTATTAATTATTGTTAATTTTAATCAATTCTTGTATCCTACTCCTGGATGACAGGTGATCTTTTACATAATAGTCTTTGATTTAGAAATCAATTATTTCAGATTTATACAGAGTAATTTAAACTTCAAGTAAGTACTTGTGCTATAAAATAAAATATAATCATGTAATACCGATGGTTATCCTTATCGGTATTGATTATATCCTGTGGGATGTGAAACATTCGTTTATATTCTAAATCTACTAATGTACTAGCGTGTGGCCTCAAGTATACTTATCAAACCGTTTGTACTGTCCGTTCCCATGGTACGACAATGGTTTACAATTAAATGCAAATATTAATTTGAATAGGGCGATATTAACAGAGCAATAGATGGAAGGGTCAGCTTCTATGTAAATACTGTAACCATTGTTAATTTCCCTATTGACCCTCATCGGTGTATGAGATATAATTATGAAGCTGTATACCATACATATTTCAGTGCTTTTTTTAGGGTAATGTTTATTGCACTCGCTAGTCAATAAGGAGGCGATAAGAAGTATATGGTATTTCAATTAGATTTTCAATTACATATTATATAGAGTTCTGTAGTTGTATGGATTCATAAATTAAAATATTTACGTTATGAATAAGTCTGTCTGGACTAATCTCAAGACGCCTGAATATAACCAGAAATAAGAATATAATCTGGGCTACATACCATTACGATTTCGGATATAGGAAAACAATCAGTTCATATGTATCTAACTACAAAACCATTTTCATGAAAATGAAGTCGCAGACATAAGTTAGTCTTGAATATATTCTAAAGATGTGATAAAATTCAACAAACCAATAGATCAACAGTAGTTTTGTATCTATACTAGCGGTCTCGGCCGACGGTATCCCTCTCTGTTAATAAAAAAACTTTGATAGATTATATACCTAAACCTTCCCCATGAATCACTTTAACTACTGTTGAAAACTGTATGAAAATCCGCTTTGTAGTTTTTGAGTTTATCGCGAACAGACAGACAGGCAGACAGACGTAACAGAGGACTTTTATAATATGTAATGATAATTTAAAATTCCCATTGCTGATACCCACGACTTCTGCATGTTTTATTATATTAATAATACATTATATCTACAGATAAAATACATAAGCACACCAACTTACACTTCTCCGAAGACAGGAAACACATCGCTAAATGCGTAGTGCCTTTAACACCAACTTTTGACGATTTGTGTTCTTAATTAATTGTTAGGTTAATATTTTTTAAATCATTATTAATTATTGTTAATTTTAATCAATTCTTGTATCCTACTCCTGGATGACAGGTGATCTTTTACATAATAGTCTTTGATTTAGAAATCAATTATTTCAGATTTATACAGAGTAATTTAAACTTCAAGTAAGTACTTGTGCTATAAAATAAAATATAATCATGTAATACCGATGGTTATCCTTATCGGTATTGATTATATCCTGTGGGATGTGAAACATTCGTTTATATTCTAAAACTACTAATGTACTAGCGTGTGGCCTCAAGTATACTTATCAAACCGTTTGTACTGTCCGTTCCCATGGTACGACAATGGTTTACAATTAAATGCAAATATTAATTTGAATAGGGCGATATTAACAGAGCAATAGATGGAAGGGTCAGCTTCTATGTAAATACTGTAACCATTGTTAATTTCCCTATTGACCCTCATCGGTGTATGAGATATAATTATGAAGCTGTATACCATACATATTTCAGTGCTTTTTTTAGGGTAATGTTTATTGCACTCGCTAGTCAATAAGGAGGCGATAAGAAGTATATGGTATTTCAATTAGATTTTCAATTACATATTATATAGAGTTCTGTAGTTGTATGGATTCATAAATTAAAATATTTACGTTATGAATAAGTCTGTCTGGACTAATCTCAAGACGCCTGAATATAACCAGAAATAAGAATATAATCTGGGCTACGTACTATTACGATTTCGGATATAGGAAAACAATCAGTTCATATGTATCTAACTACAAAACCATTTTCATGAAAATGAAGTCGCAGACATAAGTTAGTCTTGAATAAATTCTAAAGATGTGATAAAATTCAACAAACCATTATATTAACAGTAGTTTTGTATCTATACTAGCGGTCTCGGCCGACGGTATCCCTCTGTGTTAATAAAAAAACTTTGATAAATTATATACCTAAACCTTCCCCATGAATCACTTTAACTACTTGTAAAAACCGTATGAAAATCCGATTTGTAGTTTTTGAGATTATCGCGAACAGACAGACAGGCAGACAGACGTAACAGAGGACTTTTATAATATGTAATGATAATTTAAAATTCCCATTGCTGATACCCACGACTTCTGCATGTTTTATTATATTAATAATACATTATATCTACAGATAAAATACATAAGCACACCAACTTACACTTCTCCGAAGACAGGAAACACATCGCTAAATGCGTAGTGCCTTTAAAATTTGTAATTTTGATGACTCTGTAATAATTGAAGTTATCGTAGTAATTTAATAGGAAAGGACTAAGTGTCTGATGCCCGGTTTCTGAAATACTCGATTAAACTACCAATAGTTATTGACTAAACAAAGTTATCTATAAGATAAATTGTCAAATAGCCCGTTGAGTGTACTGACATTTATCGTATGATTATGTGTTTAGAATTGCAATTTGACAAGTTATCGAACTGATAACGCTATTGAAAAGATAAACAACAATTAAAGTACCTCAGAAACCGGGCATGGGAAGTAAAACAAAAAAAAGTGTGTGTGTACTTATGTACACGCGTTAGAAGTTTCTTTGGCGTAACAAGATAAAAATCTTTTCAAAAATTGTATCTTTCGCTTTATTCTACGTTTGTAGAAAAAAACGACACTAACAACAGAAAAAAGATATTTAATACATTGAAATTAAATCAAACAACAAATACAAAGAAACAAAATGTTGACTATAGCTAACTTCAGGGTGTTGGTTTTTCGTGACGGTGTGCGTGCGCATCGTAATAATTTACTCTCATCATTTTTCCCTAACGCGCCATAAGAAGTATAACTTCAAAAATGATCGAAATCTATCCAGTAGTTTTAGAATTATGCGCGAACAGTTATATAGAAAAATAAATAATTATACCTGCAGGTATCTCTTTATGCGCGTAGATACTCATAATGTAGAAAATAGGTGTGTATTTACTGTAGAAAATATAAAAACCTGTGGATAGTAGGCGGTACATAATAGTGTTTCAAAATAGAGATGTATCCGTGTTCAACGATGCGAGGGTAGTTTCACGCGTGATCGCCCACTCCACTATAATCATGTCGTATCGCTTTCAGTTTGTTTTGAACTCGTTTTGTTAACATTTATATTGTTCTTCACTCAGGAACGTTTAAAAAAATTATAAATAACATCACGCTGTATTCAAATCCCAGCGCCTTTATCTTATGAATATACAAGATCTCAAAATTTGGAAGTCAAATAGGCAGACGCTATAACAGAAAAAAAATCTGTTTAAATTTAAATTCTGGCTTATACTAATATTCGTTGTAGATAAATAACAAATAGTACTGATCTTAAAAATGTTAGATAAGAATAATAATAAAAGGCATATTGTTTAGTTTTTTGTTAATTTATTTTTGGCAACGAGGACTTTTATAATATGTAATGATAATTTAAAATTCCCATTGCTGATACCCACGACTTTCGTCATACGGATTTTATTATCCCAATAATACATTTTATCTACAGATAAAATACATAAGCACAACAACTTACACTTCTCCGAAGGCAGGAAACACATCGCTAAATGCGTAGTGCCTTTAAAATTCGTAATTTTGATAACTCTGTAATAATTGAAGTTATCGTAGTATTTTTGTAGAAAAGGACTAAGTGTCTGATACCAGGTTTCTGAAATATTCGATTAAACTACCAATAGTTATTGACTAAACAAAGTAATCCATACGATAAACTGTCAAATGGCCCGTTGAGTTGTACGACATTTATCGTATGATTATTGTTCAGAAACGCAATTTGACAAGTTATCGAACTGATAACGCTATTGAAAAGATAAACAACAATTAAAGTACCTCAGAAACCGGGCATGGGAAGTAAAACAAAAAAAAGTTTCTTTGGCGTAACAAGATAAAAATCTTTTCAAAAATTGTATCTTTCGCTTTATTCTACGTTTGTAGAAAAAAACGACACTAACAACAGAAAAAAGATTTAATACATTGAAAGTTTAAATACAAAGAAATACAAGCAACAAATACAAAGAAACAAAATGTTTACTATAGCTAACTTCAGGATGTTGGTTTTTCGTGACGGTGTGCGCGGTCATCGTAATAACTTCAGAGTGTCGGTTTTTCATGACGGTGTGCGTGCGCATCGTAATAATTTACTCTCATCATTTTTCCCTAACGCACCAAAAGAAGTATAACTTTAAAAATGATCGAAATCTATCCAGTAGTTTTAGAATTATGCGCGCACAATTATATAGAAAAAACAAATAATTATACTTGCAGGTATCTCTTTATGCGCGTAGATACTCATAATGTAGAAAAGAGGTGTGTATTTACTGTAGAAAATATAAAAACCTGTGGATAGTAGGCGGTACATAATAGTGTTTCAAAATAGAGATGTATCCGTGTTCAACGATGCGAGGGTAGTTTCACGCGTGATCGCCCACTCCACTATAATCATGTCGTATCGCTTTCAGTTTGTTTTGAACTCGTTTTGTTAACATTTATATTGTTCTTCACTCAGGAACGTTTAAAAAAATTATAAATAACATCACGCTGTATTCAAATACCAGCGCCTACAATATCTTATGAATATACAAGATCTGAAAATTTGGAAGTCAAATAGGCAGACGCTATAACAGAAAAAAAATCTGTTTAAATTTAAATTCTGGCTTATACTAATATTCGTTGTAGATAAATAACAAATAGTACTGATCTTAAAAATGTTAGATAAGAATAATAATAAAAGGCATATTGTTTAGTTTTTTGTTAATTTATTTTTGGCAACCAATCTTCCGTACTATTACTGCCATTGTTGAGTTGTTAATAATATTAAAAGTGTGGTGTGATTATTTCAATGTTGAACGGCGATATCAACGGCAGTACAACGAGAATATGATGGGAGATTACATTTGGAGTTTAATACGAGCATAAAAGAAATGTTATTGTTTATCACAAATCTTGAATAAAAAAGACTCTTGTATCTAAAAAAATGTTTTCTAATTTACAATGGAAGTGTTATTTTTAAGTAAAAAATATATAGAAAATGCGATATAGCGTCCAAAGAGGGCGCTATGTATTGCGATTGAGAATCGATTTGTGGCAAAGTTCAATGACATGGTATCAAAACTGATATTTTTATTATTTTTTATCTAGTTTTGTAATAAATTAATCTTTAATACCACGTATAAAAATAGTTAAAATATACATATATAACGACAATAACCTGTGAACTTGTTAACATAAATTCCGTATAGGTACGTTCTTATATTATGCATGTAAATGTTTTTTAGGTGTTCGGGCGAAAATTATTCCAAGTAGGCATACCGTATGACGTTTATTATGCTTGCTGAATAATGCTTTATTTTTACGACTTACGTAACATGGCTTCACAACGCCTCAGCGGCGTAGTTTCACGCCATGAACATATTAACATTCTGGAAGAGATTTTATAAAGGAAAATTCATAGTAACAGACTGGACATTAGAAAAATCTCTACAACAATTTTAAAATCAAAATCAAAAATAATTTATTCTAGTCAGGTTATAAGAAGGCGTTCACGAAAATCAAAACCAACACCGGTTTAGTATACAACCCAGTCATCGCGAAGAATCAACAAGAAACTCGATCTGGCCTATCTTTCTAACATAGATTTTTCGATACCAACTACTGAGCCATCGTTGCTTCATTTCCATCAATAATACAATGAACCTTAGATCACTGTAAAGGAGAATATTATGGTACAGGGTCACCTTTTAGTGTTCGCAACTACAGACATGATATAAGATTTAAGAGTGAGAGCCGATTTAAAAAATAGTAAAAGGTTCATTTATCGCTATGTAGAGACAGGTGTACTTGAAAGGCTTAGCGTGTCCGTCCGCATCGCTACATAGCATCAGGTGTGTTGTAGTGCAATATTAACACATAACCTATAAAAAAGTGAAAATAATGTTCTTTCTCTTCTATTGTGTTATAAGTTTAGATCCATAGGTCAAGAATAGGGAATGCTCACTCAGTATAGTTATGAGGTTGCTGATATGTGTCGCACGCTATCGTGTGTATAGTTGTAAATAATTTCCAAAAATTCAGTTTGTTTTAGGCTACTTTAGTCTCACAGGTTTGTAAGTCAATTTTTCTTTCTATATATGTTTGAATGTATTATACAGTTTCTTTGAGACTCAATCACGTCAAAAGCTATTTAATGTGACGGCATAGGAATAGTCCTAGGATTGGTCATAAGACCATTTGATGCAGAACGTTTCGTAGCTGATTCCAAGCTACTCTTTTTTAGGTTACATTGACCATTTGGCATCTTTTTAAAATTAAAAGTTTATTTAATGGCCATCGTAGTAGGCATAGTATCAGGTCGTAGCGGTATATATTATTACGCATTTTATTTGTTTCCATACACAAATTTAGTGTCAACAAATTATTCGTGTTGTGGTAATATACTATAAAAAAATGAATGACGTCACGAGGCCTGGTGGTAAACACAGTATCTTAAAAAAATTTTTTTTTTTTTTTTATTTCAAAGGTGGCAAACGAACAGGTGGGTCACCTGCTGTTAAGTGATCACCACCATCCATGCACACTAACAACCCCAGAGGAGTCGTAAGTGCGTTGCCATCTTTCGGAGGGAAGGGTTAGGGGAGGGAAAAGGAGAGGAGAGAGGAGAGGGGAGGGGAGATGGGTCTCCGGCGCTCTCACTGACCGAACGAAACGCAACAATGCAAGCACTGTTACTTCACGTCGGTTTTCTATGAGCGGGTGGTACTACCCCGGGCGAGCCGACCCATTCATGCTGAAACCAATAATAGTTTCAGCGTGGCTCTACCACCATTAATAAATAACAGCGAATAATGAAAAACCGGAGATCGTGTCTGCTTACAAGCCTTTTTGTTGCTGGATATACACTCATTGATCCTGAAATACAAACTAAAAAAAAGTTATTGTGACATGTTCATAACTATATATGTACGTAGAAGTGGCGGCCTAGCCGAGTACTATTGCAGATATCCTACTACTTCGCTTAGTTAATTTAGTAAAAGACCGGCATAATCTTAGTACTACAAACTGTAATAAGCTGGTGGTCCCATGTTTCAGACTTAGCAAAACCAGTAATAGTTTTTTAGCTAATAGTGTTAGGTTCTACAATAAAGTCCCAAAGCATGTTACCGATTTGCTGGACTGTAAATTTAAGAGCCACTTCAAACGGATTTTAGTTTCAAAAGGATATTATAGAGTGGATCAGTATGTGAACGATAGTGGAATTGACTCCTCTCTGTGCATACACTAAAAGCTATTGTATAATGTATTGGAAATATATGTTAAAAAAATGTGCCCGATCGAGTTTCTTGCCGGTTCTTCTCGGTGATTGGGTTGTTTTCCGAACCGGTGGTAGTCTTTAACGTTCATCACTTATTAGATCCTAAGCTGAATAAAGTATATTTGATTTGATTTGAGTTATTAAATATACGCCGCGTTATTTCGGAATGCGATATGTCTCAAAGTACTAAAAAAATCAATGAACTATGGTCGAATGTCGACCACTGGGCGCCCACTAGTAACCTATAAAAAAGTGAAAATAATGTTCTTTCTCTTCTATTGTGTTATAAGTTTAGATCCATAGGTCAAGCATAGGGAATGGTCAGTCGGTATAATTATGAGGTAGCTGATGTGTGTCGCCCGCTATCGTGTGTATCAGTTGTAAATAATTTCCAAATATTCAATTTGTTTTAGGCTACTTTAGTCTAACAGGTTTGTAAGTCTATTTTTCTTACTATATATGTTTGAATGTATTATTATACAGTTTCTTTGAGGCTGAATCACGTCAAAAGCTATTTAATGTGACGGCATAGGAATAGTCCTAGGATTGGTCATAGGACCATTTGATGCAGAACGTTTCGTAGCTGATTCCAAGCTACTCTTTTTTAGGTTACATTGACCATTTGGCATCTTTTTAAAATTAAAAGTGTATTTAATGGCCATCCTAGTGGGCGTAGCGGTATATATTATTACGCTTTTTATTTGTTTTGCATACACAAAATACTATAAAAAATGAATGACGTCACGAGGCCTGGTGGTAAACACAATATCTTAAAAAAAATAACAGCGAATAACGAAAAACTGGAGATCGTGTCTGCTTACAAGCCTCTTTGTTGCTGGATATACACTCATTGATCCTGAAACACTACTAAAAAAAAGTTATTGTGACGAGTACATAACTATGTATATAGAAGTGACGGCCTAGCCGAGTACTATTGCAGATATCCTACTACTCTACTTAGTTAGTTAGTAAAAGACCGGCATAATCTTAATACTAGAAACTTTAATAAGCTGGTGGTCCCATGTTTCAAACTTAGCAAAACCAGTAATAGTTTTTTAGCTAATAGTGTTAGGTTCTACAATAAAGTCCCAAAGCATGTTACCGATTTACCGGACTGTAAATTTAAGAGCCACTTCAAA
Organism: Antheraea pernyi; assembly: GCA_015888305.1. Classification (NCBI taxonomy): domain Eukaryota; kingdom Metazoa; phylum Arthropoda; class Insecta; order Lepidoptera; family Saturniidae; genus Antheraea; species Antheraea pernyi. The sequence goes on from MU159744.1 coordinate 52,151, forward strand.
CGGGTTTTAGATTCAAAAGAATATTATAGAGTGGATCAGTATGTGAACGATAGTGATGTCTGGAATTAACTCCTCTCTGTGCATACACTAAAAGCTATTGTATGATGTATTGGAAATATTTGCTAAAAAAATGTACCCGAAGGAGTTTCTTGCCGGTTCTTCTCGGTGATTGGGTTGTTTTCCGAACCGGTGGTAGTCTTTAACGTTCATCACTTATTAGATCCTAAGCTGAATAAAGTATATTTGATTTGATTTGAGTTATTAAATATACGCCGCGTTATTTCGGAATGCGATATGTCTCAAAGTACCAAGATGGCGGGTGCTACATCTGATGTATGATGACTGCGATTCACCGATAAAACATTTGATGATTACACTTGTACATATCTTCTATGACATAGATACACACGAACATTGTATTAGACATTTTCACCTTTTTACTTATAATATTAATGTTTGGACATATAACGTAGATTGTGTGTATTTGTTAATATTTTATGGTAATACGCCTGATATACATGTCAATATAAATAAAGCGATAAAGATCTGCCGTTGCCTGCGCATCACTCAAAAACTGTTGCAGCAGAGCAAAAATGAAGAATGTTTCAAAATCAGGGTTAATGAACGTATTATTTAAAAACATTTTCACCTTCTATATAAACGAAGTCGTGAGTTACAGTTAGCGTTGGCCCAAATTTCACGCAGACGAAACCGCGGGCAGAAGGTAGTTGAAACTTCAGTAGCACATTTAATAGCATATTTAATAGAAAATATATTCCAGTAAAAATGTATGTCTTTGTAAAGGTACAGGTAAAATAAATATATGTATAGGGCTCCTTTGTGAGGAGTCGTTGATATTGAAATAAGGTACCGCTGTACAGCATCCGATCTCGGTTATCGATATGGCTTTATCCATAAGCCCTATGTTTTCCTAGTCCTCGGGAGTCCTTTCGAGGCCCATTGTGTATCGTGTTTGGGAGACACTACGAAAATGTATAACAATGCATTCTCTTAAAATGTTTGCTATTTTATAACTTGTACAGAGATAATACTGGAGAAATACAAAAACAATTATTGGTATAGATTCTTTACAATTCATGTTTTATTGAATGTTTTGTCGTGCGTTCCTTTATATATATCATTAGGAAAATATAGGGTTTCATATTAAAATATATATTTGAAAGAAAGAAAGATATTTATTGTCATAGATAGATACAGGTGTACAAAAATTTTCGGGTATAATACAACCAAGCATTCCTTTTTTCGCGCCCAAGTCGTGGTCATAAACTTAATAAAAAAAGTAAAACTATGACAATGAGACCTGGCGTCAGCGTATTGCCGTTTTTGAAAACGGCGCTGATTTTCAGACAAACCTCAAATTTCCGGGTATAATACAACCAAGCATTCCTTTTTTCGCGCCCAAGTCCTGGTCATAAACTTAAAAGACATACCACATATACATTGCCATGCGTATAACTAATTAAGCAAGAATACAGTAAAGTAATAAGAGAAAAAAGAGAAACACGTTGTAATATAAATTTATGATAATGTGAATGCGTCAAATCTATTGATACAAATATAATTATAATCGGCCTAATGTGTGTTCCTTAAGAATTTGTTGTTTAATTAAATTTCTTAAATATATATTCGTTTGTTGTCTGTAATGGAGGAGGTATATTATTCCAAATTTTTGACGCCGCATACTTGAAACGTCATATAATTGAATATAATAATAAAATGATGCTACAAACAGAAAAATAATTACAATTTTAAATTACTTAGTTTTACAATATAAACAATTAGAACATTTAGATTTGAACAAGATGTAGAGTGTTTGTCAAAGGTCGTGGTCATACACGCTGGGTGATCGTGGAATAATACAGAATTAATCTGAAGAATAAGCTTTTTACTGTGTTTGTGGTGGTCATGATTTTGTAGGACACGAGTTTTCCTCACCCTTAACGTAAAACATCAGAACGTACCCACATTTAGTTGATTTATTACGTCTACAGCATTTACATATTTACGTAATCATCCAAATATAACTGGTCAATAAAATAGTGAAAATATTACTTTACATAGGAAAATATAAATAAAGTCATATATTTTCTTGACATTTTATTATATAATTCAAAAGAGTTTAGCACGCATGGCTGTTGATTTATTAAAGGTTGTCACGCAACGTGAAATAATCTGCTAATGACCCCGAAAGCTTTTAACTTATTTAATGAGTTCATTTATTTTTTGGTTATGAACATCTGCCGATTTTAGGGCATTTCGGGCAGGTGGCACTGTATTAGTGGTAGAATATAATTTTATTGATTTATATTCTCCGCTTCTATAGTCTAACGATCAAACTACATAAATAATATTACTATAGTTAATCTCGAAATATAAATTAAAAAGATTCTTTCGTATTTGCTTTCTTTTGCTCGCAGCTTTGTCCCGTTGATGTAGATTTTGAAAATAAAATACAGCCCAAGTTACTCGCAAACAATATAATTTCCATAGCTGAAAGAATTTTTTAAATCACTTGTAGGTACATTAATTGATTTTATCCGTTACAAACAAAAAATCAAATCTATATCTCTTGATAATAGTACTTTTAACACCGAAACTGTAATAGATAGTTCTGTTAACTAAATATGATTTTTTGTCCTCATTTGGTGTAAAATACATTAGACGTCGTTTTAAAAGGCAGTCTTAAAACTATATAGAACACTAAAGAAATATGTTACTCTATATACAGTTCAGATTCAGTTATTGATTTTTACATTTAAAATAAAACGACCCTCTACACGTAAATTATACAATAAGAATACATTTAAACGAATAGTATTATTATCAAAACAACAATAAACAAATTCAGATATTACAATACAACAAAACTAGATACTAACAATATAGAACGTTAGCGAAACAATTTACGCCCACAACTACGCGAACCAAATACGTTTTCGGCAATAACTGGGCAACATTGAAACAATTTAATACGGCATAAACAATACAAATACTGTTGCCGGTTGTACGCGCCTCAGGCCGGGACCGGTGCTGCGCGGCGTATGTAGCCGCGTACACGCCGTATTTATTGTCTATGGTATTGTGGCGCGATCGTTACCGTATATTTGAGCGGGGGCGTATGGGAGCGCCCTAACATGAATCCTCATACACGCAGACCGGTTTATTGGTAGTCGTGACGTTTTTAACTGTCTCTGGAAACTTATTAGGTAAGTACATATTTTATAGAGCTATATTACACATACAACCTGCATTTGGTTTTTCATTTTCATGATTTCATTGGAAATTCATTGCCTGAACAAAATCTCTACCAATACTTTACTATTAAGTTTAATGGAAAATGAAATGAAAACATTAATTAACGAAATTATACCTACTTTAGTTTTTTAAAATAATCCCAAGAAGTCTCATTTTCGATTTAAAAAAGTATCTTGTAGTCGGTGTGATTACGTTCCAAATGTTGTTGCGTGGAGGTTTTGATCTTAAATGGTCCAAAATACACTCTTCTATTTGAGCTATCCCCATTTATATTTGTCTACTGTGAGCAGGTGGTACCTGTAAATGTAAGAAATATAACCATAAATAATGAGATATGAATATTATTATAATAAATTTTTAGTTTATTTATGTTCAACAAAAACTATCATGTTTTAATATAATTCATACTTTAACTACAATGTAACATTAAGCAATTTCTCCTCATTAAAAATGTAACATCTCGCACCAAACAACATAACTCTCGGAGAAAGGCCACGCAGCGTTGGTGGTACATAAAAGGGTTTGTTGATTGGTCGGGGACTGCCCGGGGCCCCGGTGACCCGTACGCCACGTTAATGGGTTTAATCGTCCATCCAGTCCGTCCTGAAAATTTATGTATCATTTTCGATCCCGTTATGCGCGCCGGATTATGCGAACGTGCAACCCTCCAATTTCAAATTCGTAATGGTGATAGCCTAGATATGTGAATTTATAATGTTATTTCAACACTTGTAATTTATGTAGCGTGTGGTTATCAACAATGTATTTTCGAAAAATGAATTTTAAATAGTTGTATATCTTTTTAACTTCATAATTTAACATACAAGTTATAAGTCTATTAACGCCGGCTGCACGCACGAAAATGTATTACTCATTGTCACGTTCCGCCTGAGCCGAGCGTGCAAGCGAGAGCGCGGAACTATCGATAGAGAGGCGCGATCGGCCTAAGCATGTTCCGCTTGAGCCGAGCGTGAAAGCGAGAGCGCGGAACTATCGCTAGAGAGGCGCCATCGGCCTGAACATTTGGCTTATGACACACCTATATATATAGAATAATTCAATTTAATTCATGAAAGTATGCAATTTTTCATCAATGTTTATGATAACGTAAAATTATCGTCCGTAAACCGACAACTACACTTACAGACAAATATTTTTTTGTTCATTATATTGTCCTTTTAAAATTGTATTTCCGATAGTGAATTGATTATTTCTGACCGCAATAATAAATTGGTGAAATGAATTTTAGTATTATAATTGTAAAATTATGCTATCAGTACTTGATATTACGGTACGAATTACAGGTAAAGCTTTATCAGAATTTAAAATAAGGATTAACACCACACGCCGGCCGCGCGCCGTATCACCACACCGCACCCGGCCCGGTCCGGATTTCACCGTATTTACCCCGGTAGTAGCTTTGACGTTCATAAGCGCCTTCTCAGGGCCTAAATTGAATAAAGGATATTTTGATTTTGATTTTTGACTAATTTTCTGTTCATTATATTGTAAGACCTTTGAAAATTGTATATACGATAGTCAATTGATTATTTCTGACCGCAATAATAAATTGGTGAAATGAATTTTGGTATTATAATTGTAAAATTATGCTATCAGTACTTGATATTACGGTACGAATTACAGGTAAAGCTTTATCAGAATTTAAAATAAGGATTAACACCACACGCCGGCCGCGCGCCGTATCACCACACCGCACCCGGCCCGGTCCGGATTTCACCGTATTTACCCGGATTAAACCGGCTTAAATCCGTACGGCAGCCCTCCGTGTGCTGCACTATGATATTACATTGTTTATTTCAAGTATTAAATCGTTAATAAATTATTTTTATTGTGCATAACAATTACGATTGTTATATATTTTTGCTAATGAGCATTCGTTGCGTAGTAACAACCTCATTAAGTATGTGTGGCATTTTATACACTTTATTTAAAAACACTGTGTATTGTATTAACTAGAAAAATCATGTAACTCATGCCTAAATAATTATAATAACATTATCGAAAAATTATAACGGCTGATTGATCGACGATTGTCGAGATTGATTGACACGTACCTACTGTCGAGTTTGTCGTGCTTGGTGATAATTACACATTTAATAATGGAATAACGAATTATTTTGGGGATTATATATGTGGAATACTTTTTAATTTCAATTTTACACAATATCTAAACTGACGATGATTGTGTTCTGTTCGACTTGTAATCACTATTAACGTAATTCAATTGTTACTACTCTTGCAAACTTATTTAGTAGCTATGTTTTGTTTATGAGTAAAATTGTTCTTCTCCATTGATTGAGGTCTGGGGGTCAACTTCGCTCCCGTACACCAAATTAGGCTTTCCTCGGCAGCGGCTCAAGCCTAGGTCCGTTCCCTCGGCGTGGAGCCCTTGAGTGCGCTGCTCGCGCAATACAGTGACACAAAATCTTACATCACTGCGACAACATTACACATCACCTCCACACACGTGCACGCATACACGCTTACACATGCAAGTGGAAGGGTTTTATTTTTTCCCTTATCAAACTTAAATAGTTAAGAAAATTATCCGATACGAAATATATATAAGAGTTGCTGAGGTATGTATGCCTGGTACACATATATGTTTCAACAACTCATATATGTATGAATAGTTAGCTTAGCTTAGGTTAGCTCAGATAGGTCGCGAATTACATATATCAGGCAACCGCCCAAGCCGAGATGTGCTGTGCACCCTTGAGCCAGTTGTCAAATAAAATCGGCTGAGTGCCTTAAGCGCTCGCCTTAGTAGTCCGGTGAAGCTGTTAAGACCTTACTAGGTCAATAGCATAGTCAGTTCGAAAAAAAACCATTGATTGAGTTTGATCAAGTAGTATTATAACTTGCAGAATATCCTCGAGCTCAGACGTTTACCAAAGATTTTTTTTTGGAAATCGTTAATTTTCTTATTTAAGTTGCTAGTACTATCGACTGACGGTGAAAAAAAACATCTCGAAGAAGCCTGAATCTTATAAATAGTTTTGCAGTATCCCTGTATGTGCAAATACAATATAATTCCGAATGTCTCTGATATTGATACAGAAAAAAAATTGTGGACGTCTTAGGCCCAGCATTAGGAGTCTTACCGGCTGAAATAATTATTATGGCCGTCTCTATTTCAGTCATCTGAAAAAAAGAAGTAGGTACGGTTTAGTAATTTTTGTTGGTGAACCACTCAAAACAGGTATTTTGTGTAACTTATTTTGTGTAACTTTCTTCACTAAAAGAAGTATAAGCAGTACTGAACCAAACGTATATAAATATAGCAAAATATATTATTTTTAGCAAAATATATTATTTTTAGCAAAATATATTATTGTAAAATATACATTTCTAATAATATATACAAGAAGGTATCGATGTATAAAGTCTCGAATCCGACCCCTGCTCCTTTGTAGAACCGCTACGGCGTAGCACTAACATATAATCCTTTTCGCTACAATAGCAATTTCAAACTTCCTTAGGGGCTTCGGATAATCTTTCTTTATATCAGCTACGAGCCGCAACCCTATTCATATACTGTTCCATTCTTACACACACTTCAGTATGACGTTCGACAAGGACAGGTATATACGGAAAGCTAAAGAAAGCGGTAGACTTAACTATAAACAGGGGAGAACAGTAATGTGTATTTTAATTTTGGTTCGAGTGCAATAATTTTGTTTTTTAATTTAATTTCCAATGGCGTTGTAAATCCACTTGGGGTGCAATTGTATCGCTATATAAATCTTACTAAACGTTATTTATACAGAGTTAAAGTAAAAAGCTATTGCAGTGAATAACAAATATTTGTAAATTCCATTATTTATGTACTCAGAATATCATAATGCACTGCAACTGTACTTTTTTGTAAATTAACTATGGATAAAATATAATTTCCGGCTTCAATATTGTATGATTCTACGAAAGAACTATCTTTAAAGTTGTTAGTGTTCACATTTTATTTCCTAAAAATTTTTTTGTATCTCCCTACGTATAGTAATTCTATTAATAATTTATTATTGATTTTTTATCTAACATATCGAGTGCTTATTTTCAAGACTGTAAAGAAATATATTGAGCAGACAATGATAATTAAATTTATATCAATTTCGTTATTAATTTCTGAAGTAGCGATAGCGTTACTTTTATAGCCACTTTAATGGGTAATTTTCATAAACAAAGTTGAGAATCCCTGAAGACGGGGTGCGGGGTACGCTGGGTGTGCGGGGGAGCGGGATGGTTCGGGTTCCTTTCTGAGATAGAAAACAGCTCCAGTACTCGTATAATGGGTTTTTGGAATGGCGTCGTCCGTCTTCCCCCGCGCTCGCCCCCCCGCCTTCCTACACCCCCGGGGCGAGAAAGGATGAATTCTTATTTCCTCATCTCGAGGCGTCCGGCGCGAACCCTCCATGTAGATTGCCTTTTTCTCGTACAACCTTCGTATAACATAACAATGACTTGTTTTCAATTTTGTTGGTATTATTTCTTTTTTTTAGATTTTCGGTTATTCATGACCTATTTGTAATGACAGTTTATGACCTCGAATAACCCTTTTAAAAAAACCGCTTAGTATTATAACAGTCCGAGTTCTTGTATATATCTTGCAATTATATTATTCTGGCTGCTGTTTTTCTTGATCACATACTGGAATGCATAAGGTATATAAACAAAAAAACACTTCTAGTGGGAATGTAAAACGAAAGTCATTATAGAATATGACATACTTTATTTGTACGAACTATCAGACAAATCAAGATATATAGTATGAAAATAAATATTTTCCATTTGTTGTCTAAACATCAAGTCACAAATAGAAATTTTCGCTAAGTTAATTCAACAAATAAAATAAGAAATCATTGTTTAAAATATTAATGTTTGTTTTTAATGAAGACTGTTACATTCTTTACTAAATATGTAAAAGGTGCCTAATTTGAACTATAAGTTAATTCATAAATAAAATAAGAAATCATTGTTTAAAATATGAATGTTTGTTTTTAATGAAGACTGTTACATTCTATACTAAATATGTAAAAGGCGCTTCATTTAAACTATATTCAGTTTAAAATAACAATCAAGTACTTTTTTTTGCTCAAATTGCATTGAATCTACATATTATTTACATTATTTCATAAAGAAAACTTTGTGGGTTTCTGTTATTGGCAAAAAAAAAAAACTTTTTGTTATACTTTATTATATTCTGTAAATCTGCTGGTGTTCATTGAAATGAACAAAGTAAAAATGAGAATAATAAATTCTGTGGATGGTCATTTAAGCAAACCTAATTAAATTGATTGAAATATATTTTGTACTGATGAAAATAAATAAAGGCAGGGACTGATCATAAAGGTAATATATTGTAGACGCCCGTGGCAATAGCAAGTGCATTCATGATGTGGCGAGCGAGCCAAAAATACTTTGACGCGGTGCCAAAACATGCAAAACACACACATAAAATACCTCAACCCCACGGCATTGTTATGACATACTTTTTAATTTGCTTTAATAAATATCTGTAAAAGTACTCTACTTATTTAAGTTTCTCTTATTTTCTATTCGAACAAGCGAAAAATAGGCATGACTTAAATACTAATTAATTCAAGTGGTGTAACTGTACGCTACCGTTTTCACTTATATTTCTTAGAAATATTACAACATTAATATAAACTGCTGACATATTTCTTGTACTCTCCATCTTTGTTATTGTTATAATAAAATAAAACTTATAACAACACAATCCTTATCAGTTTTAACTAATATCATAAATCCTCTTTTTTTTTCTCGAACTAACTACGCTATTGACCTAGCAAGATCTTAACAATTTCACCGGACTACTAAGGCGAACGCTTAAGGCAGTCAGCCGATTTTATTTTGACAAGTAGCTCAATGGTGCATGGCACACCTAGGCTTGGGCTGTTGTGAGTCATGCAATTCGCGACCTAAATGAGCTAAGCTACATATTCATACTTCATGAGTTATTGAAATATATATCTGTACCAAGCGTACATACCTCAACAACTCTTATATGTATTCTGTGTCGGATAATTTTCTAAACTATTTCAGTTCGATAAGGGAAAAATATAAAACCTTTCCACTTGCATGTGTAAGCGTGTATGCGTGCACGTGTGTGGAGGTGACATATGTAATGTTGTTACAGTGATGTAAGATTTTGTGTCACTGTATCGCGCGAGCAGCGTACTCTAGGGCTCCACGCCGAGGGGTATGTTATAAATGCCAATGAGTTTATTTGTATGTTTGTAACACTCTCACGCTTTAACTACCCAATCAAGGAACATGAAATTTTCCATACACTTGTAAAGGGTACATAAAAATATACACAGTACCATCCAACCAGGAAAAATACTATGCCCGAAGGATAAATCAAAACTACATTAAAGCGAGTGAACCTGCGAACATAAGCTGGTAAATTGTATAACAGATTAATAAATTTGAGAGTGGTGAAACTTTTACGATGTTGACTTGGGGAAGTACACACCACTGCTCCTGCTACACCTATTTCTGCCGTGCTTACTGTGTTACAATATTTTATAGGTTCACGCATTGACACACTAGACATTCCAGTTTTGTCCTCAGGAGTAGGTACTTCTTCTTATAACTGGCCTAAACAATACAGTCTTCTGAAGTTAGTTGCATAGCTAGGATTTGAATTGACTACTTAAAATTGGTTGTACTGCATATTTGTTTGCTCGTTTCTTGATCGACTGCATTTACATCGTCGTTATTATTATTTTTAAAGTTATACTTCTTTTGGCGCGTTAGGGAAAAATGATGAGAGTAAATTTTTACGATGCGCGCGCACACCGTCACGAAAAACCGACACTTTGAAGTTAGCTATAGTCAACTTTTTCTATTGTTAGTGTCGTTTTTTCTACAAACGTAGAATACATTTTTGAAAAGATTTTTATCTTGTTACGCCAATGAAGCATAACTTCTAACGCGTGGACATAAGTACACACACACTTTTTTATGTTGGTTTGCATACGTATTTTAACTTTTTATTATGCTTTGTAGGTTTTACCTTTTGACTGCCTTACATGATGTTAAATGACGATATGTTTTAAGAAGGTAAAGACGCTAAATCTAATCGGGGACTGACTCTCCAGTACAGTTGTTGGAACACCCACAAGTGCTTGATGACAGATTTCAAATTTGAGGGTTATATTCCGGGCTTATATTAACTGATATTAAGTGATCACCACCGTCCATAGACACTTGCAACTTCAGAAGAGTCGCAAGTGCGTTGCTAGCCTGTGTTTGGGGGAGGGGAAGTGAGGACGGGGGATGGAGAAGGCAGGTGGGTTATCCGGCGCTCTCACTGACCGAACGAAACGCAACAATGCAATCACGTCGTCATGTCGGTTTTCTGTGAGAGGCTGGTACTACCCCGGACAAGCCGACCCATTCATACTGAAACCAGTAATAGCTTCAGCGTGGCTCTACCATCTAAAAAACCAAAATTTGTATATATTTTTCCAACATAAAAATCTCTGGCTTATTCGCAAGGATTTGAACCAACGTCGACGTTATTACCAGAACACTTAATCTTTACTACCGATATCTGAACATTCGTTATTCCCCAGTTTATGTCACTTTTTTCCACGTGAAAAGAAAAGGGGACGGGTAGGTTTTAGTAAAACAGTGATTATATAACAATCATAGCAGTTACGTGAAATGTGAAGTCTCCCTTAAAAGGATAAACAAGTAACGTGTGCGTAGAACAACCGAGTCGCTCTGAATTCATATTTTACAGGAGTCTCCCTTCCAGGCGTCTTTGTGAAGGCGAATGCCAAACGGTTGATAAATTGCTCTACTTAATTTTCTTGCCAGATCGAGCTTAAAATAAAATGTGTGAAATTGAATATTGCAATGTTTATGGCCACGGCTTTTAATTATTTAGGGATTATAAGTATTATAATACGTTTATATCATGTAAATACAAAATAAGCGTATTTTTCCCCTTTAAGCGTTGTCTATTCGCAGTGTTTGTTATATCAATCACATATTTTAAAGTTAATTCTTTAAATTCAATAGTTTAATACATACTACATGTTGCCAGAATATGAGAATGACGATATGTTGCCTTACATGATGTTAATTGACGATATGTTGCCTTACATGATGTAAAATGACAATATGTTGCCTTACATGTTGTTAAATGACGATATGTTTTAAGAGGGTAAACACGCTAAATCTAATCGGGGATTGACTCTCCAGTGCAGTTGTTGGAACACCCACAAGTGCTTGATGACAGATTTCAAATTTGAGGGTTATAGTCCGAGCTTATATTAACTGATATTAAGTGATCACCACCGTCCATAGACACTTGCAACACCAGAAGAGTCGCAAGTGCGTTGCTACCCTGTGTTTGGGGGAGGGGAAGTGAGGACGAGGGAGAGGGAAGGGAGGTGGGTTATCCGGCGCTCTCACTGACCGAACGAAACGCAACAATGCAATCACGTCGTCACGTCGGTTTTCTGTGAGAGGGTGGTACTACCCCGGACGAGCCGACCTATTCATACTGAAACCAGTAATAGCTTTAGCGTGGCTCTACCACGTAAAAAACCAAAATTTGTATATATTTTTCCAACATAAAAAGCTCTGGCTTATTCGCAAAGATTTGAACCAACGTCGACGGCGCGTTGTTCAAATAGGCTAACTAATTAGCCATTATATGGATTAGTATTAGAATCTCGTAAATATTCTATAAAATAGTAATATAGCTAGTCTCCGTTCATTCGTGAGACGCTATTACAAGAACACTTAATCTTTACTACCGATATCTGAACATTCGTTATTCCCCAGTTTATGTCACTTTTTTCCACGTGAAAAGAAAAGGGGACGGGTAGGTTTTAGTAAAACAGTGATTATATAACAATCATAGCAGTTACGTGAAATGTGAAGTCTCCCTTAAAAGGATAAACAAGTAACGTGTGCGTAGAACAACCGAGTCGCTCTGAATTCATATTTTACAGGAGTCTCCCTTCCAGGCGTCTTTGTGAAGGCGAATGCCAAACGGTTGATAAATTGCTCTACTTAATTTTCTTGCCAGATCGAGCTTAAAATAAAATGTGTGAAATTGAATATTGCAATGTTTATGGCCACGGCCTTTAATTATTTAAGGATTATAAGTATTATAATACGTTTATATCATGTAAATACAAAATAAGCGTATTTTTCCCCTTTAAGCGTTGTCTATTCGCAGTGTTTGTTATATCAATCACATATTTTAAAGTTAATTCTTTAAATTCAATAGTTTAATACATACTACATGTTGCCAGAATATGAGAATCGTATCCGACTGGACTGCTATCCCCATACATAATGTGTAACGCGTGTAGTAGTGGACACGCGTAGACGTATCCAGTTCTAGCATCAGGCGAATTATCTGACCATTACCATCATTGTGATAAATCTATCACAGTGACTCCTTTTTGATTTGTTACGTTTCAATATCAGTCATTAACAAGAATCATCAAAGAATTAAAAAAATGGGTTTAAAAAATCAACATAAGTTACTATTACAAACCTTCACTATAGAATAAATGAAATCCCATATGGAATATCACCGCACACACATCTCCCAATATAAATACTGTTGCATTGGAATATGTACGTCATATATTTTTAATCGAAAATATATATCTTGATAAAATATTGAAACGGCGTTATGTAGTTGTCGAAGAACATAAAATGTTAAAAGATTAGTTATAGAAAATCCAAAACAAAATCACACACAGACTGACGACGATCGACAGATTGTAGGTATCTGGGTGATCACCGTTTGATGGATGATCGAACTCTGCGCTATTGACCAAGCAAGGTCTTAACAGCTTCACCGGACTACTAAGGCGAGCGATTAAGGCACTCAGCCAATTTTATTTTGACAACTAGCTCAAGGATGCACGGCACACCTCGGCTTTGGTTGTTGCCTGATACATGCAATTCACGACCTATCTGAGCTTTTTTTTTAACGTGGGGAAATCCCTTATGGATACGCCACCCTCCCGGGGGAGAGGGTGGGTTATGTCTGACTCGCACAGACTAAAACCCCACGGTGTACCGACAGACCGTCATTGTTGGGGCGGCAAGAGATCGTTCTAGCTAATCTACGGCGGAAGGTGACCACCGGGCTCCTGCCTATAGAGAGACAGACCGGGCACACACCAGCTGCCTCCCCTAGTCCGCGGGACCTGTGCAATGAGGAGATGAGCCCCCGGCCCATCCCCTCAGGTCCGGCTACGGTGTCAGGAGGAGTTGAGCAAAGCGCCGCTTCCTACTGCCAGTCCTCTGTTGGCGGAGACGGCCACTTAGCGGGACTGCCTCACGGGCCCTCTCCGCCGCCTCCTTCTGCGAGATGTTGCCAGAATATGAGAATCGTATCCGACTGGACTGCTATCCCCATACATAATGTGTAACGCGTGTAGTAGTGGACACGCGTAGACGTATCCAGTTCTAGCATCAGGCGAATTATCTGACCATTACCATCATTGTGATAAATCTATCACATCGGCAGCGCCAAATCCACTCCTACCGCCGCAGCCAGAATGCGGCGCTGTCCCCCCCACGCAGCACACTCGGACAGAGTGCCCCACTTCCTCCCTATCCCTATCTAAGCTAAGGTAAGCTAAATATTCATACATATATGAGTTGTTGAAACATATATGTGTACCAAGCATACATACCTCAAGCAATCTTATATATATTTCGTGTCGGATAATATTCTAAACTATTTCAGTTTGATAAGGGAAAAAAATAAAACCCTTCCACTTGCATGTGTAAGCGTGTATGCGTGCACGTGTGTGGAGGTGATATGTGTAATGTTGTCGCAGTGATGTAAGATTTTGTGTCACTGTATCGCGCGAGCAGCGTACTCAAGGGCTCCACGCTGAGGAAACGGACCTAGGCTTGAGCCGTTGCCGAGGGGGGCCTAGTCTGGTGTGCGGGAGCGAAATCTACCCCCAGACCACGGCGGCGTGATCTGTGGTTACGCGGGCGTGGGCGTGAGCACGCTCTGTTGGGAGAGACAGGTTAGTACTGATTGTTCACTGCCGTTATTTCATCGGGAGGGTCGGTAAAAGTGATCGCCGTTATTTCTGGATTGCACTATGCTTACCATCAGATACATTGTGCAGTAACTTTGTTGTGCGAGAATGAAAAAAACATTATAGTCTTTTTAAAGTAGAGCATCTTATCCATCAGTACTAAGAAAGTAATGTACCGAAACGTTCCAGTTGTACCATTCCACCATCAAAATTGCTTTCCTTATATCTTCAATAAATGTTTAAAACATTCCGGCAAGCATGTGTTTTATAGGTTTTAGGGCTTGTTATATTAATTTTACTGGATTTTGTATCTATACGCGGTGCCTACGCAAAAACTTTTAGAAGTATACTTGTATTTTATTTGCCGCCATATTGTGTTAGGAAAAACGTATGAACATGCGTTATTACTTCCAAACCAAACACCGATATCTTTAATATTAAAATTCTAACGAATACCAATTATTATTCCGTTTGTTTATGCCATAATGTTTGACTTCTTTGACTTAATTTCCACAATATTACACTCTAAAAATAAATCACAAATCGAAGACAAAAGACGACAAAAATAAGTTCAAAACAGTTCAGACGAAATTAATGTATAATTAGTGAATAAATATCACATGATAATAAAAACTGAAAAAGAATTCATGCGAAAAATTCTGCTAAGATAATTTGATCGTTCATAAATAAACTCGAACGGCATTACAATAAAGTGGGATGTAGATAGGTTGCGGTCTACCTCCTGTTAGATTTATGCTTATCTTGCAACTATAAAACGGTATTAATACATATAAATATATCAGGAGAAAGAGACAATGGGGTGTGTGTTTATTGAGAGAGTTGCGGACAAGTTCCCCAGATGTTTTGAATTCTCATTTATCTCAAATAATGTTTAATAACAATACAAAGTTTTGTATTTAATAGTTTCTGTTTCATGTTTAATTTTATTTTAATGTTTATTGCTGAATTTTAGAAATTAACTTAGTAAAAAATATAATTACAAATATTAACCCATCGCCTGATTTACTGCATTGTAAGCATAATTGTAAAGATGTGGTATTATCTTCAACATTTTTTTACTGAAAAAGTCTTTATCATAATTGATTAAATATGTTATATTATACCGTACAGGTGGTTGAATATGTAATGTACGTTCAGTTTCACAAGGAACACAATAAAATAGTAAAACATAAAACAATTATGATCACAGATTTTGTTATTTTTTATTATTGAGAGTAAAACGAGTCCTTTTTATTGTTGAATAAAGAGTCACCCTACAAGCGTAGAATACTGGAACTCTCTTTTGCTAGTTCGGCGGGAAAGTTCGCCAGATCCGTTTCCTGTGTTTGCCATTTCACCCGGGCTGGGTCGCGCCCCTCCCTGATGTACTGCATGCTTCTACAAATAAATACGTACGACGTTACAGCGAAAATAAATCGGTAGCGAATGGAACATTTATTTTCATTTAATTCACGATTTCTACGGGGAATTTAATCGTAATGTTACGTAATAGATTACATTACTATTTTAAGGTATTTAATATCATATACATAGGTTTTATTACGTCCTGCATTAGGAAATTTCAATTTTTATTCACCACTTCTCACTTTTAAATAAAATGTGCAATAAACTACAGATAATTTTTAATACATTTTATTAATACTTTAAAAGCCTAGATATATTCGTCTTTGACATTAAATTATTTCTCTAAAATTTAGATAGACTACATGCACGTTAGCTACTACATAAGTAATATAACGTTAAAAAAAGTTACATACTCAAATAATATATATGCGAATGTTCGTTTGTTTGTTTACTTTTACGTCAAACAAGCGTCATTAAATTTTGTTTTTTTTTATCATAGAATGCTAACGAACAGGTAGGTCACCTGATGTTAAGTGATCACCACCGTCCATAGACACCAGCAACACCAGAGGAGTCGCAAGTGCGTTGCCAGCCTGTGTTGGTGGGGAAGGGGAGGAGCAGAAAGGGGGGAGGGAAGGATGGGAGAGGGGGTAGATGGGCCGCCGGCGCTCTCACTGACCGAACGAAACGCAACAATGCAAGTACTGTTACTTCACGTCGGTTTTCCGTGAGAGGGTGGTACTACCCCGGGCGAGCCCACCCATTCATGCTGAAACCATTTATAGCTTCAGCGTGGCTCTACCACCTACAAAAATACCTAAAAAAGGACACGGGGTACCTTACATCCAGCAAAAAGTACTGTTCCCAAGGGATACGTTCAATGCATATTTAAAGTAGCGAAGCCGCAGACAGATGTAGTATAATTATAATGCACATCGTTTACTAATGCTTCATTGATTAGAAAAGAAATTAAAAATTATAATCTTATATATTAATACGTAAAGCCAAAACTTTGTACCCATTTTTAAGCGAATTGCGCGAACGGATGAACGTAAAATTTGGCATAGTTAAAGTTTATATGGCGGAGAAGTGCAAAAAGCAATTTTTTTTATGTAAAATGAATTAGAAATACATTAAATTAATTAAAATATGCATTACTCATACAACTGCTTATATTTTACACAACATATACACACATGTAAATAAAAGACATTTTGACATCTGTCA